>CALYLW010000305.1:97500-140000 GCA_944989445.1 Ampullaceana balthica | reverse complement strand
TTTCGGGGGGCCGGGGGCCCAAATGAAGATTTGTCCTATTATGAGCTATATAAAAACTAACAATCACTAATTCTCCATTTCCCGTGTAGGTAGAAGCATGAAACTTAGGGAAGTTGTTAAGTACACTTCCACGATGGTAACAGGTAAAAACAATATTTAAATTATTACTTACTGGGGGCCGGGGGCCAAATGTAGTTTTTTCTTTTATTAAAACTGACTCATCACGAATTCTCCAACTTTCCCGTGTAGGTAGAAGCATGAAACCTTGGGAAGTTGTCAAGTAGCCTCATTCGACGACAAATGGCGAAAAAGAATTTTAAAAATTCACCTTCATTGGGGCTGGGGACCCAAAATGTTTTTTCCCCTCTTATGGGCTATATAAACATTTGAAAATCACTAATTCTCCTATTTCCCGAGTATGCAGAAGCATGAAACTTTGTGAAGTTATTGAGTACACTTCCGCGATGTTAACAGGCAAAAAATATTTAAATTATCAAAGACTGGGGGCCGGGGGCCCAAATGAAGTTTTTCCTTAAAATGAGCTATATAAAAACTGAAAATCACAAATTCTCATATTTCCCGTGTAGGTAGAAGCATGAAACTCTGAGAAGTTGATAAGAACACTTCCGCGATGGTACCAGGCGAAAAAACTATTTAAATTAACACTTACTGGTGGCCGGGGGCCCAAAAGAAGTTTTTTCTAATATTAAAAACTGACTCATCACGAATTCTCCAACTTCCCGTGTAGGTAAAAGTATGAAACTTTGGGCAAGTTGTTGAGTACCCTCTCGCAATGCAAATTGGCGTAAAAGAATTTTAAAATTCAATCTCATGGGGGCCGGGGGCCCAAGAGCGTTTTTTTTCCTTATACTGAAAATCGCCTTATTCTCCACTTTCCCGTATAGGTAGAAACATGAAACTTTGGGAATTTGTTGAGTCCACTCTCTCGATGGTAGCATGCAAACAAAATATTTAAATTATCCCTCACTGGGGGCCGGGGGCCCAAATGTACTTTTTCTTATATAAAAACTGACTCAAATCTAATTCTATGATTTCCCGTGTAGGGAAAAGCATGAAACTTTTGAAAATTATTGAGTACACTCCCGCGATGGTAACATGCCAACAAATATTTAAATTTTCACTCTCTGGGGGCCGGGGGCCCAATTTTTGTTCTTATATAAAAAGTTAATCAGCACAGATTCTCCATTTTCCCGTGTAGTTAGAAGCATGAAATTTTGGGAAGTTGTTGAGTACATTCCCGGAATGGTAACAGGTTAATTTTTTTTGTTTAATTATCACTCACTGGGGCCCGGGACACAAAAGCAATATTTTTAACTTATATGAGCTAAATTACAAAAAACAAAAAAAAACAAAAAAAACTTTGGATACTGTGTAAATGTATTTTTAAAAAACTTGGAAGATAAAAACTTGATGGCCTATATTAAAATTTGTTAGGGCATTAAAATTATATTTTTTCAATATTTTGTAGCCGAGGGCCCCTAATCTCTTTTTTGTAAACGTTTAAGACATTTTAACCATTCGATTTCACTCAATTTAAAAAAAAATGTTTACTAACAAATATATTCATCATAATCCAAATTGAAATAAGCTGTTGTTTTGAAATAAGGGCCGATAGGGCCCCCGGCCCTTATTTTAGTTTTTTTTAAAGACGTATTAATTGTAAATGTATTTTATTCATCCCACGGCCATTAAACTTTAGGCAGTTTTTGGATACGCTCCATCGAAGGTTTCTGGCATTAAAAGTAAAAGTTTTAAAAACACCACTTATTCTGGGCTTGGGGCCCGTATGCCATATTTTAACATTAGTTATATAAAAGGTAATTTAAAATGTGGCTACTAGGTAAATGGATGAACTATGGCCAAATTTGATTTAAAAAATAAAATAAAATTATATAGGGTAATGAACTTCTAACGTCTGTTCCTTTGGGGCCGGGACCCAAAATATTTTTTTTCGTAAACATTTAAAGCTTTGTTACCTTAAAAATAATTTAAATAAATATAGTCACATTTCTCTATCATGACCTAGATTGAAATCCTCAGACCTTATGAGATATGCACATCCTGCATCCATTTTGCACGGGGCCCGTAATGTCATTTTAGTACCCATTTTATTTTACACGACCTTGACAAATATTGACAAACAAGTATATCGATCATGATTCAGACTGAAATCTATTGGTGTTTTGAATTGGTGTGAAACGGGTTTTCAACGCTTACTAAAATTCTAACTTCCGCAGCGGAGCGCGGGGATTATGCTAGTCTTATATATAAAGCTCAGTTGGTGTTTGTATGTTTGTATGTTTCACTTTTTCGACTTTCTGTTAGACAGCCACGGAAAAACAAAATGACGGACGGGGACCAAATTTGGCAGGATGGTTCCTTTTACCCTGAAGGTGGTTTTAAGTTACTTTTTGTAATTGTCCCTTTTGCCCGAATGCCGTAAATTAAATAATCAGAAAATGCAGAGACAAAGAATAAAAAATTTAACCTCATTTCTGTATTGAACAAATTTACGCGGATGTTCAAATGCCGTTCAAAGCGAGTTACTTTTGGTGACGTTTTTTTTCCCAATACTTTATTTTCAGCGGTGCGCATTCAAAAAATATTATAATGTCTAATTACGGTGCGCACATTTTCGTGTACGCTTCATAATTTGAGCTGTGTAGTACAAAGAATTGTCATTTTCTTTACTGTTAATTTCTATATATTAGTTAGACATGTAAAGATATTTAATTACAACTGCCACACGATGCATTATATTTAATTGTTTACACGGTTAAATTTAATTGCGAATTTGTTTTAATTATTTTCTGTTCCATAACTCGACATTTTATAAAAACCTATTTATGTAATAATTGTGTCAGTATTTTTTTCAAGGATTCATTTTTAGCGGTGTAGCGTTCTAAATTCTTTTATCGCCTAATTACTGTGCGCACATTTTCGTGTACGCATCTTAAATTTAGCTGTGTCCTATTAATATAACATTTCTATTTTGTTTGTCTTTTACATAAGCCATTGTTTTTTACATAACCTATACACTTATACTATTTAAACGTAGGCTACCGGACCAATTAACATAAGTAGATTAAACTAAATAACGGTTGAATCTTTTTTTTTCATATTTATTATTTTTTTCAGATATAAAATCTTGTGTGTGTGTGTGTGCATTGAATATAATTTACAAAATATGATGCCTTATCCGTAATAAGGAACAAACAAAAAAAGATTCCTTTTTGAAATTATACACATTGCTTATAAACCGTAAATATAAATCGTAAATTATAGAGACATAAAAAATATTAAATATTATTTCCCTGTTAATACAATCATGAATACGTCAAAAGGAGGAGTTATTTTGGTCCAGTACATTTACTTTATAACAAGACATTATTTTATGCGGCCAGCTTTCCATATTGTCTAAATATGGTGTGCACAATTTTTTGATATCATTTTAATACGACCGTTTAAAAAAAAGTATTTTAGAAAGTACATTTATAATTTTGTTTATTTGCGCTATGAGTCATTTAGCTTTTGCCTTTTAAAGGGATAGTGCTACATGTTCTTTATCTCATAGACGTGGTTACAAATATTGTATAACTTACAATTGTGATACGATGCAGTTTCGTAATTATATATTAAATTTTTGAGTGACGAGGGTGGTAGAGCTCTTTCGGAAAACCTATAAGTTATGTTAATTTTGTAAAAGTGGGAATGAAATTGTAAATTTAGTTATTATGGTCGGCAAGAATCATTATTTAATAAATGATATCTTTTAAATAGTAAGGTTATGTTAAAAGGCACTGCATTAAGTGAAAACAACTCACGCGGTAAAATGGCATATCTCTGTTTCTCATAAGATTTTAACTAAATAGATGAATCTGAAATAAATAATTTAACTTGGCAAATAAAAATTGTAATAACCAGCAACTAATACTTGGATAAAGGGTTAGCACACTCCCGCTACAAAGTGCGGGTATTTTTCTAGTTGCTTATAAATAATACTAAAATTAATTTTAAATAATAATAATAATCGGCACCCTTCCGTCTCGCGAGACGATGGTGCATCACTGTTGAGTTGGGTTGCATTTCCTCGAGTGATTGTGCAGTCCTATCATTGAGTGTCAGTCTTTACCACAGCTTTTACACACGAGTTCTGTGCTTGCAAATGTGTTGGCCTTTCTCCTAGCTCTTCTTTCTGTAGCCTCCTCCATCCTTCGCTCCTCGGCTACTATGACGCCCTCTTTGACAACTGTGCGCCACGTAGATCGGTCTTCTGCCTTATACTCACAGTCGCTTGTGCGTATTCTGGCTGCTTTCATGTCCCTTTGGCAGACATATTTATATCGCAGACGTGGGCGACCTATCTTCCTCTTTCCCGATGCCAGTTCTCCACAAAGAAGGTCCTTGGGGATGCGGCCAGGGTTCTTTTAACATGTCCTAGCCATCTCAGGCGTCTTTCACTAAGGATTGAGAACATGCTTTGGGTATTAGCACGCATTAGGACCTCAGTATTAGGCACCTTGTCTTGCCATTTAATGCCTAGGATGCGTCGCAGGCATCTCAAGTGGAAGCTATTAAGCTTGCGCTCTTGTGATGTATAAGTGGTCCATGTCTTGCTCCCGTATAGCAGTGTACTAATGACGCAGGCTCTATAGACACACAGTTTGGTTTTCTCTGTTAGCTTGTTGTTTTGCCAGACCCGTTTGCTTAATTTAGCCATTGTGGCAGCTACCTTGCCAATGCTTTTTTTTTAATTTCCTCTTTAATGGACAATGTATTTGAGACCTTGAAACCCAAGTTGGTGAAGCTGTCCACAAGCTCCAAATTTTCATTGTCGATATTGATGGTAGGAGGAGTTTGTGTGTCTTGGGCCATGATCTTTGTCTTGTTCAAACTAATTTTAAATAGACTAATGATTTAAATATTAATTTATTTAATCTTCATCATCGTAAGTGGGAGAAGTCCATAGCCGTCTAGTAGTGGTAGCCTGTAAGTTCATAGCCATCTAGTAGTGGTAGCCTGTAAGTCCATAGCCATCTAGTAGTGGTAGCCTGTAAGTCCAAAGCCATCTAGTAGTGGTAGCCTGTAAGTCCATAACCATCTAGTAGTTGTAGCCTGTAAGTCCATAACCATCTAGTAGTGGTAGCCTGTAAGTCCATAACCATCTAGTAGTGGTAGCCTGTAAGTCCATAACCATCTAGTAGTGGTAGCCTAGAGTCCATAGCCATCTAGTAGTGGTAGCCTGTAAGTCCATAACCATCTAGTAGTTGTAGCCTAGAGTCAATAGCCATCTAGTAGTGGTAGCCTGTAAGTCCATAACCATCTAGTAGTGGTAGCCTGTAAGTCCATAGCCATCTAGTAGTGGTAGCCTGTAAGTCCATAACCATCTAGTAGTTGTAGCCTAGAGTCCATAGCCATCTAGTAGTGGTAGCCTGTAAGTCCATAACCATCTAGTAGTGGTAGCCTGTAAGTCCATAGCCATCTAGTAATGGTAGCCTGTAAGTCCATAGCCATCTAGTAGTGGTAGCCTAGAGTCCATAGCCATCTAGTAGTGGTAGCCTGTAAGTCCATAACCATCTAGTAGTGGTAGCCTGTAAGTCCATAACCATCTAGTAGTGGTAGCCTAGAGTCCATAGCCATCTAGTAGTGGTAGCCTGTAAGTCCATAACCATCTAGTAGTGGTAGCCTGTAAGTCCATAGCCATCTAGTAGTGGTAGCCTGTAAGTCCATAACCATCTAGTAGTGGTAGCCTAAGTATCGCGGTGTTTCCAACAGTTAATACCAAACATAATAAATACTTTTTTTCGGTGGTGGGATAAAAAACAAGTACCATAATAATGATGGGATAGGGTTATGAGCTTAACCGCAAATAGGCGGGGCCGCCAATGGGGAACCGCGAATAGACAGGGGTAAACCGTAGTCTATTATTTTCTTCACAAATTTCATGTAGACATGTTCACATTTAAATTGGTATTAGCTGAAACAGTATTTGTACGCTCTATAATTGAATTAGGTACTTCATTTAGGAAAGTACAATATTTTATGTAGTAAGTTTTCCTCGTGAATTATCAAGAAGAATGTGTATGTTTCTAGATTCTATTATTTAATTAATTTTAACAGCCATTATTCTTGTCCTTCTGTTTTCGAGCACCATTTTAGTGCAAGCTGTTTTGTTTTCCATTGATATATTGACATCTTAGTATTTTTTGATATATTGACATCGAAGCCTGTTCCCAACTAACAGGAGAAGGGGTGCAAGGCGGACCACTGGCGCCTCAAAACCAGTTGCTTCGGGCAGATGAGGCTCGTCAGCTTTAGATGGCTGCTCATCTAGGAGAAGGAAAACTCTGACACCAAACCTCCGCTGCATGACAACTCTTCTTCGCCAGCGTCGGCTTAGGTGGTTGGGACATGTGCGCAGATTGGAGGATGGCAGAATCCCAAAGGACATCCTCTATTCTGAGCTAGCCAAAGGAAAGAGGACCACAGGCCGGCCTCACCTCCGTTACAAAGATGTGTGCAAGAGAGACCTCAAAGCTATTGGCATTGACATAAATAGCTGGCAGGAACTCGCTGGGGACAGGTGCAGTTGGAGACAGGCATTGACTGCAGGGCTAGAAGCAGGAGAAAGAAACCTGCAACAGGTCGCAGACGAAACTCGCCTAAAGAGGAAAAGCAGAGCAATTCAGCCAACCACTAGCACTACCTTTCAGTGTCAGAAGTGCAGCAAAGGCTGCCATTCGCGAGTGGGCTTGTACAGCTACAGCAGAAGCTGCAAGATCATGTGCGTAAATCCCACAGGAGCACAGAAAATTTCGTCGTCTCACGAGACTTAAGGAATCCAAACCAGTATTATTTTTAGCTTATTTTATATTTATAGTGGTATTAGTATGTTTAACAGAAAATTTCTTCATCAAAATATACATTATCAATATATAAGTTTTCAATACACCTTTAACGTCTCTAAAAGTTTATTCATTTGCAATGAGAATGTTTTTATTATTTTCAGCGTTTCAATAAGTTAAAATACAATATCGTTACTCATTTCGTCTCATCATCTGGTTGCAGTATTGTTACAATTTATAAAAATGCCATTAAACTATATTAAAGAACATGTTTAAGCGTAGGGCGCAATAAACTTCAATAAAGAAGGAATGTCTGTAAAATAAGATATAATGCTTAAGATTAATATGTGAAAAATAATGCATCATTTGCTTGGTATGGAGTTCTTTTATTGCCCTTTAGAATGAGCATTTTAAGACAACTTATATATGAGCGCGCATCTCATAAAA
Organism: Ampullaceana balthica; assembly: GCA_944989445.1. NCBI lineage: Eukaryota > Metazoa > Mollusca > Gastropoda > Lymnaeidae > Ampullaceana > Ampullaceana balthica. Next base: position 132,687 of record CALYLW010000305.1, on the reverse strand, counting down.
TGTGAAATTTTAAATCAAACATTTCACAGTTTATTTGAATTGATTTAGAAATTCTTAGACAATAAAACTTAAATGCGCCTGGAAATTAATTTAGTAACCAACAAAATAATAAAATACAGCTCTTGGAACTCGTCCAATCTACCATTACATGGCTTGTGAAAGAACCTGGACATGTAAGAAAAAAGCCCTATCCCAACTCATACGACGAAAACCCGTTTGTTTTATCTTGGAATTATAATTAGTTAAAACATCTGAAGCTTCTTGCATCTAGCAAGCAAATCTAAATGGCTTGGAATTATTTTTCTACGCACATCTGATTTTTCATAAATTTTAACTTCCCTTTTAATGACCTCATTCCAAGGTACTGCTATTTTTGTCATGACTCGAGATACAATAGGTCACTAGACATCAATTATCCCCAACCTGAAAATATATCACCCGTATTAACAATAAAATGATATTTTATCGCCAAAAAGGAATTCAATTGTTTTAAAAATGATTAAACATAAAATGCTATGTTGTGATTATTCAGTAAATAATGCAAAGCCACCTTTTAAGTCTAACCCCCCCAAAAAAAAACAACAACAACAAAAAACAAAAACAACAACAACGTATACATGCGTCTTTTGGAGGTACAAAAACTACAATCAATGCCCTCTCGCTGCAGTGCTGCCAGCGCTAGGTTTTTCAACCTAGATCTAGGTTTTTTCGACCTCCTCTAGGTTTCTAGGTTTTTTATTTCAAAAATAGCCATAATCTAGGTTTTTCCTTAAAAAAGTAAATAAACGATATTTAAGTACAAAATTTGATAAATATGTGCAATTAATATCCTAAATAATTTCGATTTTTCAAAAATAAAATTAAGCATTAGGTGATAACAGTTTTTTCAGCCGCTCTGTCATTTTACATTATGATATCTATACCTCTATCATACTATCCCACTGAATTGGAAAGATGGCGCTTCTGCGGTGGCATCTGTCTAAAGTAATCTGGTACAAGTTAAAACAGCTTGAGTGAGCGAAAATATTCAATTTTATTAGACCTCATTACAAACATAACAGCTCTACCATTTTATTGTTCCTGCGTTGAGAGAATATCCTTCGAGTATTCATGGTATAAACCAAAGATAATCTAATACAACCCTCAGATAGACATAGCTATAAAACACTTTTCCTATTCCGTATGCAGCAACAAACACATAAAAATTCTCGCTCTTTTCATCCGGCATTCGGAAGTGAAATGGGTTACCTGATCAAACGAGGAAAACCAAAACTCTATTAACATTTAAAACTCTATCAACATTTAAAACTCAAATAAAAATGCAATACTAGACAAAAAAACAGGGATAAAACTAGGACTCAATAATATTCCATATAAAAGGAGCGTCTGTAATAGATAAAATAAGAATAATGCCAAGAATTCTCATAAGACTGCCAATAAAATTTATAAGGAAGACGACATAAGTGATGAAAAAATGCAGATGTAAGTATATTTTACAAATAGTTACGTACAACATACTAATTAACACATTAGGGACCCTTCATAAATTACGACACGCATCTAAAAGGGTGGGTGGGGGGTGAGGGGGTCACACTTTAGTGAGATGTGTGAGAAGAGGGAGGGACGTGTTTAAAAATTGTGAAGTCGCATAAAAAATGCACAACTTTAAACGAAAGCTCAACTTTAATATCTTGTTGCACGCTATAAATTTATTTAATGACGTTTTAAATGGCTCTGCACGAGTTACAATATTAAAATGCAGTCTTATCACTAAATTAAATACATACTTAAATTTTAAAAAAAATTGTTTTGAAACATGCCAGTAGGAAATACGGCTTTTTTTTTGGGGGGGGGGAGCTTTGTGACGTCATATTTGTTTATATTTAGCGTGTCTAGGTTTTTTCTTTCGGATCTAAGTGTTTTTGACGTGTTGGCTAGGTTTTTCCAAAAATTGTCACTGGCAGCACTGTCTCGCTGTGTTAAATGTAGCTTCTTAAAATTAAAATAAATAATGGTTATTACTTTTGTATTTACTTTGGAACTTATGTTATTTAAATGGTTTACAACAGAGGGTGTGAAACGTTCAAATTTATTCTTTAAGTCATTCCTAAAGTAAAACTCATTGCGTATGGAATTAATATGGACTGGTGCAAAGCTGGGACTGTGATGGTATTCCTCATAGTTTCACTTTTCAATTTGATAGATGGGCACTTTTTTCGCTTTACTCCAGTTTCGTTTAAAGGGGACTTTTAAGTTTTTACATGTATTAAATATACTTCTAAAATTAGCCTTTAAATAAAAAAACCATAAGACTGACAATAAAATTTAAGAAATACAAATATAGATATATCAAATACAAATATACAAAGAAGTTACTACTAACAATAAACGACCTTAAATGATGAGGTTGTACTGGTTACTAACAATCAGTGCTCGCTGAGAATCGCTGCTCTAGCGATGGTACTACACTTACATAGTGGTCAAAATTAAAGTAAAATATATCATACATCATCTATTTAATAAAAACAATAGCAAATGATTCAACTATTTTATCTAGCCACAAAAACCCACAATTACAGTTTGAAAATAACAAAATGTAATCTTAAGTCACCGAAAGTCTGTCAACTCTCTCATTTATAGGAATATTTTTGTTTTATTGTTGCTTCGTGCATGGGCGTCGCTAGGAATTTTTCCAGGGGGGGGGGCAAAAAAATTCCAGGGGGGGGGGCAAAAAAATCCCCTTTTTTATATTTTAACTGGCAATGCCATACAGGTACAATTTTCAATTAAATTCAAGTTCAGTATAAAATAAGGGTTGAAAAAAGCCTTAGAAATTAATAAGACTTACAAATTAGTGCTGTAATAGTTAAAATACAACATTTATTAATGCATTTAATAAATTAATTTTTTTTCTCAAATGTAGGGGGGGGGGCAAATGCCCCCCCTTGCCCCCCCCTTCCCTACGCCCATGGCTTCGTGTGGGGTTGGTCTTGTCTTTACGTCAATCGACTATACGCCTAAAACAGAACAGTTATGTGTAAAGTAACTTTTAGGATTTTGATGATTTTGCATCACAAAAGGAAATAACGATGCAACAATAATTTTTTTAATGTCATAAATTATGAGGTAGTCAAACATATTGTAAGCGCGATGAACTTTGCTTTTCTTCATGCACAAATTCGTTTTTCTGTTGCCTTGGTCTTGAAATCACTTACGCACAATGACCAAAGTTTGCTTACGTATAGGAACGGACAATTACGTTACTACGTCAAAAGGTGAAAAACATTCTTTACACATGATTGATAAAAAAACATTTCCATGTCAAAATCTTATAAAAGCCACTTTAAATGACATCCCTTCACAATGGCGCGAAGTATTTATGAAGAACTTTTAGACTGGTATTTCAATCTATTAAGCCCTAACTGATTATCTGTAAGATGTCAGGACAAGGAAATTTTCGCATTAACTTTGTTTTACCCAAATTTAGAAAAATGAGTTTAAATTATTTTCTATGTGAAGCAAAGATATTTTTGAAGACATCAGATTGCATAGCAGCATGAACATTCAAGTAATTTTGATAGTAGGAATTATTTTTAATTAGGAAACATAACCTGGTAGAAAATTGTTGACTAGATAATGTATGACTCTGGGTAAAACTTGTACATAAGATTTTGATAACGTGTATTGATAAACTATAGGTCAAAAGATGTCCGAAATTTTACCAGTTTCATTTCGAAATTCTACGCGTAACGGACTTAACGGTCGACAACTTTTGCCGTCTTAAACTTTTTTATTTACTTCCCAATCTTAACGACATTTGTTAAGCGGCTTTACTGCTCTAATCGACAACGAAGAACGTGCATATTTCGTTGTTATGACGCTAATATCAGTCGCCATATTGAACCATTCAAACAAACTTTGTAATTAAGGTCCTGTTTTCCAGAAATTTGTTCGATGGGTTCTCAACAGTAACTGAAATCCTACTTTTTCGCTGCAGCGCGCGGGTATTTTGCTAGTCGCTCAATAAAATGTCTGTCAACTTCACATATATTACCGTAATAATGTCGTGAATAATATTCCTTTGAAATCTCACATCCGATTTCTAGATGTATTTTCTGAAGTTGTCTTCGCCTAAATCATTCTATATATATATCTGAATGTTCAGTGAGTATATTATATTTACAATTTAACCTATTTTAGTAACATTTAAACACCAAGATAGACGCTACCTATTTAAACCATTTTTAGGAGCTACTCGTACATAAGTAGAACAAAATAACAATTGTATAATAAGACAAAATAAATTATATTGGAGTATTGCTAAATATCATATACCGTTTATTCCGGCTAATAAGACGACTGGGCGTATAGACGACCCCATATTTTTCCTGTTAAGATATAGGTTTTAAGCCAGGGGTCTCCAAACTTTTCTGCCAGAGGGCCGCATTAACTAACAAACAGCGGTATGGGGTCCGACTACACACTCGAAAATTTCTGTTCGTACAAGTATGGTGTTCCAAAGATTGAAAGGTACCTTGATGCAAAAGCTTCGACAATAGGAAAGTTTTCCTTGTGCAAAATCTAGTAAAAACTCAAAATCCTTCTTTGAACTTGTCCCTAAGGAAGTCATTTGACTAAATTTTAGTGAGAGAAGCTTTAGTCGACTTCCGAAAATGGTGGTGTTTGCTTTCGCTAGTGTTATTCGCGAAGTTTTGTGGTAAACTACAGGTAAAAATAGTATATTTTTTTGGAGAATAAATGGTCTCCAGGGGCCGGATGAGAGGGCCGTATTTTGGAGACCCCTGTTTTAAGTAATAGTCGCCGTATAAGGGACCGTCCATAAATGACGTAAATATACGGTATGTTTATATTGTTAAGTCATAATCATTTTTACACGCTTTTATTTAAGTCACACTGTTTGTATGTTGTATCCATCCATCCTTCTTTCAAATCTTGTAACGTAAAATTAAACCATTTCTGATGGTTCTAGAGATCTCAAAATTGTATCACACATAGATCGTGGTTGACAATGCATTGTTTCAAAATTTTAGATTGATCGAATGTACCGTAATTAAATTAATGCACTGTTAGTTTTTAGTTTTTGTCTATATAAAATATTATCACTCGCATCAATGAACCATGCCTCAATTCGCCCTAGAGGGTTACAATTAATCTCAATGTGCTGACGTCAAGATGTGGGTAGTAAAGAGTTTTTATTATAACTTTAAAAAGTACTACCAACAAGAAGTCTTGCTGGCCGAAATATAAGCGTGATCGATTGCCGACATGGGTGCACGAGGTTCAATTTTCAGTTAGGGAAAATGTTTTTTTTTGTATTATACATAAATTTGTAATGAATAATCTTTCTTTATACCACTATCACATTTAAGTTATTTACAATGAAGTTTAACTAATTAAATTTAATTGATAAGGTCGAAAAAGCAATTATAAAAAATGTTGATACTAAAAAGTAGAAAATAAAATAATGTAGAAAAATCTTTTTTTAAAAAGGACACGCTTTTATTTACATATAGAAAGTGCACTAAAAAGAAGAAAATAAAATTTTTCTATGAAAACGGGTGAAATCGGTGAACCTATCTACTGCACATAAAAGGGGGGCGGGGCGCTCATCACAACTCTCTAACGTGTACAAGGCTGCGAAACATAAAAACAAATTTGTATGAATATTAATAAACATTAAAAGTTTCACAACTTTGATCATATAAATGCTAATATCACATTAATTAGAAATATTTATCTGTATGTAAGAGAATAGTTGCAATGAGAAATGATTTGTGATCAACTGTTTTTAATTATGATTTTACTTCTTTCTTTCACAGAAACCTTCAGACAAGTATCCATGCCCCCAACCAGCTTGGCAAAATATCATTGGTCTGTATGTACGTCTCTTACATCATTGGCTGCCTCTTCACGTCACTTATTCTCCGAAAGATCAAGGCTAAAACACTCCTTCTTGCATCCCTATTCTTCCACATATTATATTCAGTATCTAATGTGATTCCTTCGGCTTACACACTGCTTCCTTCCTCCTGTCTTGTAGGCCTTTGTCAGCCCGCCTTCTGGGCCGTACAGGACATGCTGTTGTTGAACTACGGCCTCAAGTATTCTGCTAGCACACGAATGACCCCGCAAAAATCATTGCGATTGTTTCAAACTGTTACAATCATAACTATTCACTCAGCTCAAATTCTTGGTAACTTGTTAAGCTCCGGTCTTATTTCCGTCTCTCAGTTTCACTGTAGTGAGGAATGGATGATGGTCATCAAGGCTAACAACTCGTCTGTATCCGCTTCACTAGAAGATAAGTTAATGCGCAGCGAAAAATGGACATACACACTTCCATTTATTCCGATACAAGCAAGGCGATCTTCTGAACCGTCCCCACCTGTCAACTTTTACCAACTCTTAACGTTGATATATCTATGTATGAGTGTGGTCGCCATGGGAGCGGTGCTCATTTTTTTTGAAAGTCCTGACACGGTACTGCAGAGACGAGTCTTGTCTTGGCGAGAGAGGGCCAAAGAGATTAAACAGTGTTTTACTGACCCTCGTTGGATCCTTGCCTGGTTCTCGGCTGCATATGTGGGATTTGCTCAGGGCGTCATCATGTGTGACATCACAAAGGTATATATCTTCAATTTTTATCGATGCTTTGTTGATCTGTTTGAACTTTCCCACTATTTAAATAAGACTGACTTTAACCTCTATGTAAAGTCTTAAAGTATAATTGTGAAATAAGTACCACTTGAAAGTCTGAATGCGAGTATTCATCATTAAAAAACTAGTTAATTAGGCATAGGATACAAATACTATCTATTTAATATAAAATGCCGGTCTATCTGTCCGTTTGTTCCTTATGCCTTAATACAATATTTAACCGATCGCTATGAAACTTTGGGAAGTTGTTCAGCACACTCCCGCAAGGTACTGGCAATTTTTGTTTACAGTGGTTGGGGTGAGGCCAAAATGTCATTGTTTCCTTATATGAGCTACATAAAAAAATTAATTAAAGTTGGCGGCTGGGTTAATAGAAAGATCCAGATTAAGATGAGCAGGTGTCACCAACTCTGCACCTTGTAAGTATTGAGCCACGTGACTCTCAATGTCGTTTTTTCTTATATAAGCTTTGTAAATATTAATTTATTTATCCGATTGCTGAAATATTGTGAAGTTGTTGAGTACACTCCTCCACTGGCTCACTGGGGGAGGGGAGTGTGGAGGGGCGGGTCGTCCCAGATTACACCATCTGTGGTGACACCAAAATCTAAAAAGGGGCGAAAACATTTTCACATAGAAAAAAATTACGAAATACAGCCGGACCTCGCCAAGTTGAACTCAAACTAACCCGAAAAAAAAATCGACTTATGGAGTTTTTGAGTTAGTGAAAATGGTTATGGGCGCAGATTAATCAAGTACAGTCTTGATATTTAGAGGGGGTGGAACAACTATGGTGGCGAGAAGGATTGACTAGAAAGAGAGGCGGTGTCTGACGTTTCATATGAAAGGAAACCAATGTGCTTTGACATACCGGCACCCATGGGAAAGTCCCACCCCCCCCAAAACACACAATCACTTTACTTCCATACAGTGAGATTTCCCATAAACTCGAAAACTCCGTAAGTAGAATTGGTTTTCGGGTTCCTTTGAGTTCGACTTAGTTTGGTCCGACTGAATAATCTGTTTTATTTAAGAATTTTTGTCTACAATTCATAATTCCACATTCTTGAAGCAGTAAAGTTAAGCAAGTGAATCCTTTATCTAATTTTGTTAAAAGATGAAAAGACAGTGAGAATTTACTACCATTATTTTTGAGTCAAAATACCACGTAATAACTTTTGCGGCTTAAATAATTATATAATAACTAGCAGACCCGTCGTGCGTTGCAACGATCAAAGTAAAAAGGAATAAATTTAAAGAAACCAATGAGTGGTATGTTTAAAAACAATTCTGAAGAAACCTTCGTGGAAGTGTGAAAAAAAATCCAAGTTTCATAGCAAACGGATAAATAAATTAATAATTAAATAGCGTAAAAAAGAAGAAACGATATTAAGGGCCCTGGCCCCAAAATGAGTGATATTATAGTTTTTTATTGCCATTGTATTCAAGCTATATTCCTCAATATTGTGTAAAATTGAATAGGGAATACAATGATTAAAGTTCAGTAAAAATACTTTTTCGAAGGAATGGAAATTAAGAGTTCAGTGCCCTATAGTAAAATAGGCTCTAATATTTTTAAATTCTAAGTTTTGTCAAAATCCAGTTATTTTCTCAATATATAACTCTTAAACTACTTTTTATATACCTAAAATAGGGGGAAAATAACATTAAGGGGACCCTGGCCCATTCGGTGCAAGAGGTCAATTTCAAAAACCTGTTCATTTTAGTTCATTTTTATTGTGGCTATATTTCTCAAGTTCTTTAAAAAGTAAATAGGAAAAATATCTTAAACATATACGAAAAAAGATATTTGGGGCCCCGTCCCCGAAGAAATATTCATTAGAAGTTATGTGCCCTTAAGTATTTTAACATGGGATACCAAGTTTTTGAAAACAAAGTTTGGTTAAGATCCATTCATTCCCTTAGTACCTAACGCATAAAATAAAGTTTAAATAGCGTATATAAGTAAAAAACGACACTAAGGGCCCCAGGGCCCATTATTTGCAAGACATAAATTTCAAAACACCTGTTCGTTTCAATATGGATAATAATGGATGAATTTATCATTATTTTTCAAGATCTTTAATAAATATATGAGAAATAAATTCTTAAAAGTTGAAGAAAAATGGCATTTTGGGCCCCAGGCCCGAAGGAATGGTCATTAGGAGTTTATTGCCATATAGTATTTTAGTATTGGCTGTCAAGTTTTATATACAAAGTTTAGTTTAGATCCATTAATTAACACAGTAGCTAACGCTTAAACTAATTTTTATATAGCCCATTTAAGCAAAATATGACATTATTGGGCCCCGGCGCCCCATGAGTGTTAAATTTCGAAAAAAAGTTGCCAGTTACCATCCCGGGAGCATACTAAACCGTCTCAAAAAGGTTCATGACGATCGGATGAATAGTTTAGTCAGCTATAAAGGACATGCACACACACACAGACACAGACACACACAGACATACTTTGATTTTTATAAATATAGATATAGTGAAATAAAACGACATAAAGGGGGCCCGGGCCTATTCGATGCGAGATGTCAATTTCAAAAATCTTTTCATTTTAATTCAATTGCATCATGTTTATCAAGATCATTAAAATGTGAATGGAAAAATATCTTAACATATATGAAAAAATACATTTGGGGCCCCCGGCCCAAAAGAAATCGTCATGAAAAGTTCAGAAACTTTAAGTATTTTAATATGGGCTACCAAGTTTTTGTATACAAAGTTTGGTTAAGATCCAATCATTTACTCTGTAGCTAACGCATTAACTCTTTTTATAAAGCTCGTATAAGCAAAAAACGACATTAAGGGCCCCAGGGCCCAATTATTGTCAGAAATAAAGTGCGAAACATATGTTCATTTGAAAAAAGTTCAAAATACATACATTTATTTATGTTTCACAATATTGTAAAAAAATTTTGAATGGACTATAAAATATTAAACATTTACTAAAATAAACAGTTTGGGCCCCCTGCCCCGTGGGAATGAAAATTAGGAGTTCAGTGCCCTATCGTAATAGAATATAGACCCTTGATTCTTTATATACTAAAATGGGTCAAGATACATTAATTTTCTCAGTATTTTAATCTAATACTAATTTTTATACAGCTAATATAAGACAAAAAACTACATTTAGGGGCCCGTTGGCCCATTCGGTGAAAGATGTAAATTTCAAAAACCTGTTCATTTAAATTAAGTTTCCTCATAGATATATTCCTCAAGATCGTGAAAAATTGAAAAATTGAGTTGGGGAAAATACATTAAACATATCCCATGAGAAGACATTTGCGGTCCCTGGCCCCGTAGGAATGGACATTTGAAGTTATGTGCCTACAGTATTTTAATATGGGCTACCAAGTTTTTGTATTCAAATTTTGGTTAAGATCCATTCATTTACTCAGTAGCTAACGCATAAACTAAATTTTATATATCATATATAACCAAAAAAGACATTAAGGGCCCCGGGACCCATTCTGTGCAAGATATAAAGTTCGAAACCCCTGTTCATTTCAATTTGTATAATAATTGATTACATGTGTCATTATTTGTCAAGATGGTGAATAAAATCTTAAACTTTTAAGAAATGTGAAGTTTTGGGCCACCAGCCCCAAAGGAATGAATATTAACAGTTAAGTGCCCTATAGTATTTTAATATTGGCTATCAAATTGTCATATACAAAGTTTGGATAAGATCCAACAATTTACACAGTAGCAAGTGCTTAAACTAATTTTTATATAGCTCATGTAAACAACAAATATCATTATGGGCCCCCTGTGCCCCAAGAGTGTTAAATTTAGAAAAAAAAGTTGCCAGTTACCATCCCAGGTGAGTACTCAACAGTCTCCAAAAATTTCACGACGATCGGATGAATAGTTTAGTCAGCTATAAAGGACATGCACACACACACACAGACATACTTTGATTTATATATAATAGATATAAGAAAAAAAGACATTTAGGGCCCCTGGGCCCATTTAAGGGCCCCGGGGCCCATTCAGTGCAAGATATAAAGTTCAAAGCCCCTGTTCATTTCAATTTGTATAATAATGGATACATGTGTCATTATTTGTCAAGATTGTTAATGACTGAATGGTCAATAAAACCTTAAACGTTTAAGAAATGTGAATTTTTGGGCCCCCAGCCCCAAAGGAATGACTATTTGCAGTTCAGTGCCCTATAGTATTTTAATATTGGCTATCAATTTGTCATATACAAAGTTTGGTTAAGATCCAACAATTTACACAGTAGCTAGCGCTTAAACTATTTTTATATAGCTCATATAATCATGACATTATGGGCCCCCGGTGCCCCATGAGTGTTAAATTAAGAACACAAAGTTGCCAGTTACCATCCGAGGTAGGTACTTAACAGTCTCCAAAAAGTTCATGACGATCGGATGAATGGTTTAGTCAGCTATAAAGGACATGCACACACACACACACACACACACACACACACACACACACACACACACACACACACACACACACACACACACACACACACACACACACAGACATACTTTGATTTTTATATATATAGATAGAAGATGATTGATTTTAATTTTTAAAGTTAATAAAACCACCCCGTTAAAACAAAGTTTTTGACTACAAATCCCTGATATATGAGACACAACTAAAAGTATTGATTATATTCAAACGTGACAAACATTTACAGACTGAATCTGTCTTAACGGCCTTTTGATTTATAACCCTGGGGGGGGGGTAGGGGCTGGGAGAGTGGAATGGCTGGTCACCTATAGATGGACCGAGCTCAGCGTGACACGCAAAATGTAAACAAAAGCACGCCGGTACACCTAGTTAAAAGACGAGATGTGTTCACCTATGGCTGGGGTGAAGTCAAGTGACCCGTAAAATGTAAACGATAGCGACCTCTACATATAATTTATGTAGATAAACTAAAAATGCATTAATTTAATAACTGTACGTTCGATCGATCTAAATTTTTGATACGATGCATTGTTAGGTGCCACGGGTCCGTGTGCCAAATTTCAGCTCGATGGCATGACGGGAAGTGATTTCATAAATGTCTCTTACATCATTGACATTTCGTAAAATATTGCTACTTATATTTAAACTAAATTATTTCAAAACATTACGCCGGCTAAGGGATTAACTACAGACTTACTAAAGTTCCAATATAAATAATATAATAATAATAATCAATAATATACAGTGGTACCTCGAGATATGAATGCTTGAAGATTCGAAAAATCCAAGATACGAAAAACGCTTATAACAAATTGAAAGATTTGATTTAAAAGAAACTCCCCCAAAATATTCAAACATGTCGTGTTGTTGCGCGGCTGACATTTTCAGAAACATTGTAAAAAGCGGGCAAAACAAGCTCCTTGGATCAATATTTTTCTAAGAGACCATTAATAGGCAAAGATGTTGGTGGGAGTGGGGCGAATAAAATGAAAGGTAAAACAGAAGAGTAGAAAGCGCAAAATAAAAAGTTTTTAAAAAAAATATTTGAATTTAAAAAAAAAGAATGAAAAGAAAGAAAAACAAATTACATGAGTTTAATTAAGTGTTAACATAAACTATGTTTAGTGAAGAGTTGTAGTAAATGCAGTGGCGTAGCTAAAACCTTTGCCGCCAAGGCGGTCTCCAATTTGCCGCCCTTTTTAGGGGTGGGGGAGGGAGTCACACGTTTGTGACGATGTGTGACGAGGGGGGTGTTTAAGAAATGTGACGTCACGTAAAAACGCGCAACTTTAAATAAATTTCCACTTTTCTTAAATGGCAACAATTTAATTTGAAACATGCTCATTTTGAAACAGAAAACACGACTTTTATTTGTCAAAGCTTTGTGGCGTCTTATTGAAGAAGGGGTCTACGTTTTTGTGATGACGTGTGTCGAGGGGGGAAGGGGGTGAAAAATCAGCCAAATTAGCGTGCTTCATTTATGGACGGCCACTTAGTCGATTATAGTATGGTTTTAAAAAATTAATAAACATGAGTAAAAAATTGAAATTGAACGAAGTAAAGGTGGGAAACATGTTTACCATTGCATGTCATATTTATGTAAGCAGTAATAAAAGAGGCCGCATAAGATTATATACCTAAAAATACACATTTATAAAAATACAAGATACTTGATTTAAAGGCCACAAGAAAGTTACTGAGGTGCCCCCCTCCCCATGAGACAAAACATATCCCAAATTAACACCCAAAAATAACATTACCAAATACAATTCTTTTATTTTTTATTTATAGATAAATGAATTTTTTAACAAACAAAGAAATTGTATACATTAGCAGTGGCGTAACAACGGCTTGGCATTGGGGCAGCTGCCAAGGGCGCCGGCCTGTGCCAGTTCAAAAGGGCGCGCTAAATCTCTAATTTTTAAATTTTTATTTAAATAAAAGGCGCCAAAAATAAATTAGCCAAGGGCGTCAAAAACCCAGTTGCGCCTCTGTACATTAGTATGTAAACATATTTATACATTTACTTTCCTAACTTTCATAATAGAAAAATCGTGTATTATACTATCAAAATTAAAATTAATATCTTGTTCTATGGACAGTATTGCAAGATTTTGTTGTCTTTAATCGCTCATTGTGGAATGAAGATAATTTTTTATCAACTTCAGTTTGGAGCAGCTCCTTTCACAACTAGAGACACTGATAGCAATAGTTGAAAAAATTCATAACAAAATTACAATGTTGGGTACAGAATTTTCCAATCGATACTGTTGAATAAATTTTAATAGATCAAGGGGGCCTTTTCCCCCATTTTTTCTAACATAATGCCTCTCTTGTAATGTAGGTACAGCAATAAAAACCTGGATCTTTCTTCTTTCCTTATTGAACTGTTAATGTCAATAAAATAATTCAGTTAGTTCATTTAGTAGGTTACATGGTATTATATACGAATATTTTCTTACAAGGACATGCAACTCATCAAAGCTATATTTTATTTTATTTTATAATTCAATCCATGGATTAAAAAAAATCTCGTTGTATTTCTTGTTCTAAAGATAGAACCACGTCTTCTGAATTTTCCCTACTCATATTTTTTCTCCTTCTAAATAGGCATACAGTTGAAATCTCCATCTCTTCACAAATTGTTTGGCTGATATAACAGCATTTTGTATTAACACATCTCTTTGTTCCATGCAATGGCTTTGCATTCATTAAAAAAATGACGGGTTCCCATAAATTAGATAACATAGAAGAGAAAAAGATTGCATTTAATTGAGCAAAATTCCAGCATCTGATCTCGTTTTCCTAGTTACTTCTTCAGATGTCAATTTTTACAAAATGCTCGAAAGTTTAAAGTATGTCTTTTTCGAAATTATTATGCCTGTTGTGGTATTTATTAACGGAGAAATTTCAAGATATACTTATTCTTGTCATATATCTTAATAATTTTCTATAAAATAGACGAATTCAAATTATTTACACATTACTATTAATTTAATTGGATAGGCGTAACATGCTTAATGAATAACCGTATTTTAATGAAAAACACAAATTATTTGTGCTACTTTAATGCAATAAAAACAAAATAAATTTAATTTTTAATAACTTACCTCACAAAAATTTACTGAAAACTGAAGTAGTAATATAAATTACTACTTGCAAGTTAAACAAAATATTTGAACCACCATGCCTTGTAGGTACTTGTTCGCACATCATTCTGCGAATGTCGAAATTCCACGTAAAAACTGTCGTGGCGATATTAATAGTACACATTATTCGGCCCAGCGGTGATGTGTTTTTGGATAGTTTCCTTATAAAAGCGTCATCTGTGACTGATACCGCTTAGTTTTCCAAAAAAATGGATACGTTTTTTGAGCGATTACAATTTTTTGAACGGTTTTGCGTTAGTTATAATATCCACTATGTAATCAAACAAATGCTGTGCGAATCCATTAATTAAGACTCGAAATTACGAATATTTTTGTTTCACCTTGGTTTTCCCCCTTCAAAAGAAAAAGGGCGGTTTTCGGAAATGTTTGTACTTTTCAAATGCCCACAAATGCCGCCCCTAAATGAGTGCCGCCCGGGGCGGACAGCCCCCATCGCCCCACCCCCTAGCTACGCCACTGAGTAAATGTAAGTGTTTATTTAGCATTAATTCATGTTAAAAGTTTGTACATAATGTATTTGTTTATAACGTTAAGGGTTTCGTACGTAGTGTCGTAATGTTTTTGCCATCTGTTCTCCTCCCCTACGATCTCCTCCCGCATTCGTGAGGTAAGGGTTTATTTATATTTGTGTACATATTATATTTCATTAATTTTTTATGTTTTCATTGTTTTACTATTTTTTAAATTAGATTTATAATTTTGACTATTTGATTTTTCCCTGGGTTTCCATGTTATTTTCAAATTTTAGTGCTGCTTCTGAGTGTCTTGGAACGGATTAGGTATTTTATATTTAATACTTAGATCGACATACGAAAAAACCAAGATACAAAAGCCATCCCGGAACGGATTAATTTCATATCTCGAGAGACAACTGTATTTCATATTTAATTTATGAAAATATTTGAGACAAGAAGTACCACATATAAAATAGATTTTATAATATATCTATTTGTAGCATACATTTATAGAAAGTTGAATTTTTTAAAATTGTAAATAAACGTACTTTTTAGACCATCAACTGTCCAGTTTAATGTAATGTCGAATTCAATGATTCCCGAACTCTAAAATAAATTATCTAAAAAACATGAGTGCTTCTTGGGAGCTTAAGAAGATATAAGAGGAGATCAGAAATATTTGAAATATCAACCAGGGCCTTCGGGCACAAGTGATAATAAGACGCCAATGTAATGATCAGGGAAGGAGAAGAAGTGATCTTCAACGCAGGTCTAACGAATCGCCAGGGGCTTGCACTCACACGGAACATGACTTGAGAAGGGAAGGAGACATCTCATGAAAGGATAGGGTCTTGAAAGGAAAAGACGCTTGGGTATATGAGTGCTCTCGCATTGAGAGTTCGAGTAAAATAAAAAGAGGTGTAAAAGAGTAAGATTAGAAATGTAGTGAAATATATATATTTTTTTTTAAGAACTGAAAATTGAAAAACAATACAATCAGTAAAATTTGGTAATATTTGAAATTAAATCAAAGTTGAGCTCTCAAAACCGCAGTACAATCACTAGTTTCCAATGAAATGCTTTGAAAACAAAGAGTGTAAATCTCGAATGAACTGGGTGCTGCATGTCCTTATATTCATATTGAAATGTATGTGTGTTTAAACGTATTGTATTAATATCCACTAAAGTCGGAGCTCTTCTATATTTTTCAGAAAATTCTAATGGAACTCATCTTAATCTAGGGGGCTGTCCACAAATGACGTCCACAAAATAGGGGGGGGGGTGTTAATTTTGTTTACAATAGTTGACAAGGGGAAGTGTGTGTCAAGAAAAGTTGACGTCAACAATGTAACTTTAAAAACAAAAATTTAATTACTTAACAAAGGAAAATTAGGCTGCGTTTGTAGTCCTGTGTTACACACTCACCCAACCTTTAGTATTTTAATTGAAACTATATTCATACTTTTTAAAAACCATTCTACGCTTTAAAGATATCCCACTTAGATCTAAATATGCAACAAGAGATGTTTACTGTTCATATTATTACTTTTCAAAGTTGTTGTTTGTTGGTCTGCTGTGCAAATAAAGTTTTATGTAAGTACACAATTCACATTATATTATTTAAATGTCTATATAAATTATAAAATGCATTATTGGTTATACTAGACTGTATTAGAAATAATTGGCTTTCACTGTGAAATTGGATTAGGTTTAAAGTTAAAGATTTAAGTATTAAAAGGTAATGGTAATTCTGCAGTTTTGGCAGGTATATTATTTCGCCGTGGCGAATTCTAATTTTCTCAAGAGAATTTTAGTTTATTTAATTTATTAAATGCGTTAATATAATTAATAGTAGGAGTTGTAGGGCGCCTATGGCGCCCACTCTTTTTCGTCAAAAGCCCAAATATCTTATCCTTGTTTATAAATACTAAATATTAAACTTCCTGAAATGTACACAAAGTATTTTATAAGTATAAATCCTCAAATCCTTTTTTTACATCGTTCCCTTTTCCAAAATCAATATATAAGCTATTACGTATTAATCAAACAAGGACAATTTAAGTGGGGCTTTTGAAAAAAAGTGGGCACCGTAGGCGCCACGGCGCCGCAGCAGGCGACCTACAACCCCTATTATAAAATACTTTGTGTACATTTCAGTAAGTTTAATATTTCGTATTTATCAAACACGGACAAGTTTGTTGCACTTTTGCAAAAAATTGGGCGGCGTAGGCACCCTAAAAAACGACGCCACGGCGCCGCAGCACAACCTAGTTAGTTATAATAGTGCAAGTCACTGTGGAACGCTGAGGAACATAGCACAACAGTCCATAGCAGTTAAAAAAATCATGGTGTTTATCGCTGTAGAAAAATATTATATGACGTCATTGTTTTAGCTCATATTTTAATTTTGGAAAAGGTAACGATGAAAAAAGAGGATTTGAGGATTGTTAATTATAAAATACTTTGTGTAAATTCCAGGAAGTTTAATATTTCGCCGGGGTGCCCTACTACCCCTATTATAAAATACTTTTTGTACATTTCAGAAAGTAATATTTCGCATTAATCAATTAAGGACAAGTAAGTTGTGCTTTTTAAAAAATGATCACACAAATAGATGTGTGCAGCAAAAAAAAATGTTTGACTTACGTTCTCAGCCAAATCTCTAAAATTCAGATATACCGCCCCCAAAGTTTCGAGGTGACTGTGATTTATCTTATCTTCTTATCTTATCTGTTTCAGACGCTCCTTCTATACAGAAGATTATTGCGTCCTACGCTTATCTATGGTTTGTGTTTAGTCCTGCATTCTTATTAGAGTTTTAAATGTTGATAAAGTGTTGGCTTTCCTGGTTTCTTCAGGCAACCCATTCCACGCCCGAATTCCGGACGTGAAGAACGAAAATTTGTATGAGTTTGTTCTCGCATACGGAATAAGAAAGGTGTTTTTATCCTTATGTCTATCTGAGGGTTGTATTAAGTTATCTTTGTGTTGTATTTCTAAATTAGAGTTAATTGCTTTATGTACGATTACTACTTTGCTCTTGGTCCTTCTATCCTCTAGTGTTTCAAGGTTTAATGATTTAACTAATGGTGTTATTCTAGTCAGTTTTGAGTATTCTCCAGTGATGAATCTGGCAGCTCTTTTTTGGATTTGTTCTAGTTTATCAATGTTTTCTTTGGTGGATGGGTCCCATACAGAAGATGCATATTCTAGTACAGGTCTCACCAAAGTGAGATAGCATTTTAGTTTTATATCTTTATTACATTTGTAAAGGTTTCTTTTTATAAAGCCTAAGGTTTTGTTTGATTTTTTAATAACTTCATTGACATGGGGATTCCATGATAATTTCTCATTTATTATGACTCCTAAGTATTTTGCATCTTTAGTTTGGGTTAATTCCTTTCCATAAATGAAATATTTTGAATTTATTTGTTTCTTTTTCTTTGTTACTCTTAACAGTTGACACTTTTCTGGGTGGAAAATCATACTCTATTTAGTTTCCCATTTTATCAATTCATCTAGGTCTTTTTGTAAAATTTTGCTATCTTGTTCTGATTTAATTGTTCTATAGATTATACAATCATCAGCAAACAACATAACTTTTGTTCCTGTTGAGATGTTGTTGGGTAAATCATTTATATATATTAAAAAGAGTAAGGGACCTAGCACAGTTCCTTGTGGAACTCCTGAATTAACCTTTATTGATGCAGATTTAGATCCATTAATTATTACAGTTTGCTCCCTGCCCAAAAGGAAGTCTTGGATCCAGTGATGTAAGGAACCTGAGATTCCAAAGTAGTTAAGTTTTTTAAGTAAACTAAGGTGGTGAACTTTGTCAAATGCTTTTGAGAAGTCTAGTAATATTGTATCTATTTGATCATTTTTGTCTAAGCCTTTTGATAGTTCATCTATTAAACCTATTAATTGTGTTTCACATGATCTGTTTTTTCTAAAGCCGTGTTGATGTGGGCATAGGGCATTATATTTGTCAAGGTGGTTAACTATTCTACTATATATTATGTGTTCTAGTAATTTACAGGTGATACTAGTAAGTGATACAGGCCTGTAATTACCAGGGTCTGATTTATCCCCTTTCTTAAAGAGTGTAGTTACGTTAGATAATTTCCAATCCTGGGGCACTTTACCCTGGTTTAGAGAGGCTTGAAAGAGAACTACAAGGATTGGGGACAGTTCATTGCTTAGTTCTTTTAATAACTTTGCAGGCAAATCATCTGGGCCTGTGGCTTTGTTTATTTTAAAGTTTTTTAGGAGTGAATGTATACCTATCTCATCTACAGTTATGTTACCTATTTCCTCCATTTTATTTAAATTTATTAAAACTTCCTTGTCGCCTGAGGCAGAAAAAGATGATGCGAAATATGTGTTAAGGATATTAGCTTTAGTTTCATTATAATTATAGGTTTTATTAACTTAGTTGACTGACATGGAATCGAAAAAGAATACGATATAGAATTTTAAAAATAATATAATAATAATCAGATGCAGTGGCTATTTCACTTAGCCTATTTTCATGGTAATAACTTTGAATATTTTGTGCAGCTATTTATTATATGTTTATAGTTATTTGGTGCGGTCTGGTAATTTCGATAGGTACATATTCTATGTCTTTGAATTATGTGGAGTTAAAGAATCTTTTGGGAAATTTATCAGAACGAAGAGGCTGAAGTTTCTCTTGTTTTCTTTGGTTTAAGGTTGGCATAATTAATTTCGAGCCCCAGCGGCAATATTTTTATAAGCTTTAAAAATGTTCATGTTTTTGCCCGTTCTTTTCCCCATGTCTTAGCGAATAAAAACACCGCTTCTCATGTATTTCACAGAAAAAACGCTTCGTTCAATGTTATACCAATTGCTTCATCAGGTAACTGTTTGTTTCTATAGGTCGCATATTTCTGGAAAAAGGTCATAGACGAAACTGTTTCTCTCCAACTTCGCAACATGGCTGTTAACTTTGTTTCTCAATATTGGGATAACTTCGAAGACATGCTCTCCGTTGTTCTCGGTAACGGAAACGTAGTCTCTCAACAATACGCTCAGTACAGGAATACTTCAGGAGTATATGGTGGCGAGGCAGAAATGGTCACGATGTCCGAAATATTTCCCACCAGTATCATTATTTACTTTCGATAACGTCCTCATAACGCTCCTCGAGTTTACAATCAGGTCAACATCTATCTATTCTAATAAAAGGCAAAGCCCTCACTTACTCATCACTAATTCTCCAATTTCCCGTTTAGGTAGAAGCATGAAACTTTGAAAAGTTGTTGATTACCCTCCCGCGTTGGTAAAAGGGACAAGAAATATTTAAATTATCACTTCCTGGGGGCCGGGGCCAAAATGTAGTTTTTTCCTTATATGTGTTATATAAAAACTGAAAATCCCAAATTCTCATAATTCCCGTGTAGGTAGAAACATGAAACTCTGAGTAGTTGATAAGTACACTCCCGCGATGGTAACAAGCGAAAACAAATTTTAAATTACCACTTACTGGGGGCCGGGGGTCCAAATTTAGTTTCTTTCTAATATAAAAAACTGATTCATCACTAATTCACAACGATCATTGTAGTAAAAGAATGTTAAAATTCACACTCATGGGGGCCGGGGACACAATACGTTTTTTTTCCTATTATGGCCATTATACAATTATGAAAATCACTCATTCTCATATTTCGCGAGTAGATAGAAGAATGAAACTTTGGGAAATTGTTGAGAACACTTTCGCGATGTTAACATGCAAAAATATATTTAAATTATCACATACTGGAGGCCGGGGGCCCAAATGAAGTTTTTTTTTCTTACACGATCTTTATAAAAACTGAAAACCACAAATTCCCATATTTACCGTGTAGGTAGAAGAATGAAACTCTTAGTAGTTGATAAGTACGCTTCCGCGATGGTAACAGGCGAAAATAATATTTAAATTATCACTTAACGGGGGCCGGGGGCCCAAATGTAGTTTTTTTCTTATATTAAAAACAGACTTATCACTAATTCTCAAATTTTCCGTGTATGTAAAAGCATGAAACTTTGGGAGATTATTGGGTACACTTGTACGACAATAATTGGCAAAATGAATTATAAAACTCACGCTCAAGGGGCCTGGGGCCCAAATGTAGTTTCTTCCTTATATGAGCTATTTAAAAAACTGAGTCATCACTAATTATTCTCCAATTTCCCGTGTAGGTAAAAGTTGGAAACTTTCTGAAGTTGTTGATAACTCTGCCTAGATGATGACAGGCTAAAAAAAATTTAAATTTACACTCCTGGGGGGGGGGCCGAACTTAGTTTTTATTTCTTATTTAAAAACTGACTCATCACTAATTCTCTAACTTCCCGCTTAGGTAGAAGCATTAAACTTTGGTAAGTCGTTGGGTACACTCTAACGACAATAATTTGCGAAAGAAGAATTTTAAAATTCCCACTCATGGAGGGCTTGGGGCCCAAATTTAGTTTTTTTTCTTTTATGAGCTATATACAAACTGATGTAATCACTAATTCTCCAATTTCCCGTGTAGGTAGAAGCATAAAACTTTGCAAAGTTGTCGATTACCCTCCCGCAATGGTAAAAGGGTGGAAAAAAAATTAAAATTATCACTCACTAGGAGGCCGGGGCCCAAATGTAGGTTCTTTCCTAATATTAGCTATATAAAACAGACTCATCATGAAATCAGTTTAAATCTCCAATTTCCTGTGTAGATAGAAGCATGACAATTTGGGAAATAGTTGAGTACCCTCCCGCAGGCGAAAAATATATTTAAATTATCAGCGTGATAGGATCACGGGGTTGGTAAATTTTTGCTTTTGTTTTTCCGCGGGACCATTACATACAGACATACACGACGGTGAAGTTAATATATTTAGTGTATCCATCATGATCCCGATTGAAATCAATTGGTGTTTAGAATTAGTGCTACGAGGGTTCTCAACGCTAAATGAAATCCCAATTTTCCGCTGCAAGTGCGGGTATTTTGCTACTATATCTATATTTTTCATTCACGAGAAATTAGGACAAGCACAAGATGTGTGCAAATAAGCATGACGAATGACCCTTGGTAGGGTCGACCAATCACAGGTTATGGTTTGCAAGCAAGGAGGTTCACGATGGAGGGGGGCCGCAGGTAGCTAACCGCAGTGCGCATGTCTCGAGACCAAAAATGCTTGGTTCACTCGAATTGTTCCCATTTCTTCGTGCAGCTGTTTTTTCCGTTCTCCCCTCTCCCTTTTCTTTGGACTATCTATGAGCAATTCTGCGGCGTATGCTGCGGATCGTATCTAGCAAAACATAATTTGCGGAGATGTACCTAGGTTTTCAATAGTTAGGCCATGTTGGCTAGTGTACATCTAAATTAGTTATGGTTCTGAAACTAAACCTTGCGGTACAACAAATTTAAGAAAAGTATGCTAAGAAGATGCATCAATTTGCTCATACGATTTGTTCTTCCAGTCAGACTAGATTAAGATTTAGCCAGCGAAGTGCAGTTTGAAACACGACCACCTCATTCAGAATTTTTGACAGAAGAAGCTCAATTGTATTCACATCAAAATCAGCCAGCGGCGTAGCGTGGATATGTGCCCCCCGGGGCAGGACCCATCTTTGCGGCCCACTCCCGGAAAAATATGTTGGTGCTATAAAGAGGAGAGAATTTTTATTAGAAAGTAATAATAATGGACTATACACGTTAATGTTGGAAATAAATAGAAGAGCTTTCATTTCTTTATCAAAATTGAAGTTTTCTTCTTTTCCTCGTGACACAATCTTTATCAATATTGTCAGCTATGGAGGCTCAATTGACTAAATACTACTAAATAGCTATAGATTAGTCAATCGTATTTTAATCATTATTGATCGTAATTAATTTTTCGTTAACTTAATTTTAGAGATAATACAGCTGGCATTTAAAGTCCAGTATATTAGCTGGTAGGCATGTCAAAGTGTACCCGGGACCCGGGTACCCTTTGCCGCGTGATACCCGGGTAGTAAAATTCTGCTCGGGTACCCGTGAAAATGTGGCTTCAATGTCTATATAGTATAACATCGGATGCCAAACTTCGGCTCCCATGCTGCTTTTTTTGTGTTTACATTGTGGCTCGCGAAACAATTTATCAAATGAAAATTTTTGTTTTCAAATATATGCTGTGAAGTACATCTAAGGAGGAATATCTGTCAACGGGGAAAAAATGCAGTCCCAACGAACTACAATGTATTTTGATACATCTTTTTTCTCTCTAGTGAGACAGAAATTGCGATCATAAAAAAGGTTTTGGCTCTTTAAAAAAAGCATATAAGGAAAACAAAAGTCCTCTGCCAAAAATAAGGATGGACTGCATAGAGATGAAAGAGGCTGTTTGTTAATAAAATTTGAACACTAGCTAATGTTGTTTATCTACCCCCCTCTCCTCCCTTCACTCCTATAACTTACACCCCTTGCATTGGCTTGTGTTTCTTATGTTCATTAACACGTGTAGACCTAGAAAAACTGATGTTAAAAATGCGTACAAGGTTGTCTGTATTTAAATTTCTCTCTCTATCTCTCTCTCTCTCTCTGTCTGTCTATCTTGGTTGGGCAGACGGAAAAACAAAAGTAATAAAACGAACCCGTAAAAACAGAGTTTTTGACTATAAATCCCTTATATATGAGACTTAACTAACAGTATTGATTATTTTCAAACGCGACAAACATTTACAGACTGAATATGTCTTAACTCAACTTTGCTTCATAACCAGGGGAGGGGGTGGGGGGGGGAGAGGGGAAAAGTCTGGTCACCGATCGCTTGACCGAGCTCAGCGTGACGAGTAAAATGTAAACAAAAGCACGCCGGTACTTCGATGGGTCGCGTCAACGCGTCAACTCAAACTCTCACGTGGAAAAAAAACAATAACAAACAGTGAATTTGAATTACATACGTTATATAAGGATAAACTAAAAATGCATTAATTTAATTACGGTACGTTCGATTGATCTGACATTTTGATACAATGCATTGTTAGGTGAGACGGGTCCCTGTGCCAAATTTCAGCTCAATCGGATCATGGAAAGTGGGTCATTTTTTACTTTTGTTTTTCCGCCCGACCGACGTACAAAGACAGACAAGATTTCGAAGTTAATATAAGGGATTTAAAAATTGTCAGTTACCATCCCGGGAGCGTACTCAACAGTCTCAAACATTTTCATGACGATTGGATAAATGGTTTATTCAGCTATAAAGGACAAGCACACAGACACACACACAGACATACTTTCATTTGTATATATATATACATATTAAAGGATTAAGTGATCTGTTACATTTGGATAGTTACTTGAAAAAGCCAGAACATTTCAAAAATTCATATTTCAACTTCTTGGTTTTTGTATATTAATCTTTTATAAAATTTCTAAATAGAAAGTTATGGTTTGAGCAATAAGATTGTGCAACATTGGCACTAAATGTCTTTTTGGCACGCAAAAGTACTAAAGTTCTATAGTTAACTATTAAACTGCGGTATTGACATGATGTTTAGTTATCTAAAGCATATCTGAAAATTATTTACGTAATAAACATTAACACATAATACTAAAACTTAATATAGTCTTAAGTAACAACTTTATGAATGTAAAAAATACCACTTCTCACTAACTCTTTGGTTTGTGTATGTCGGTTTGTATGTGTGTGTGTTTGTACTTTTTATGTGTGTGTGCCATCACATTATCTGACCATGGGTGAGAACATTAGCTTCCTTAGAAGGAGGATATCGATTTGTGATTATCACATTCTTGGCAATGGAGACGCCTGAATCTTGTTGTTACAGTCCTGTGAGTTGTAATGAGGTGACTACAGAATGATGATGCACTAGAAGTCATTGAGATAGAAGAGGGCGATGAGTAAATCTTTTTGAATGGAGTTGAAGTAAATGAATACTTTTTTAGATATGTTATTGAGAGGGGTGAAGATAATTATTTCTTAGTCACTTGAGATGTTAACAATTTTAAAAAAGATTTAACACATTCAATGGGAAATAATTTTAAAACATGTAAAAATGTAAATGTGGACGGTTAGGTGAATTAATGTGATTTAGTTGTTGATGGAAGAATAAATAGATGGATTTATGTGTATGTGGTGGAGGATGGATGGATGGTTGAATATCGTCCATTTGTTTACATAAGGTACTTATCTGCATCTCTTTTGTAATGCATTATATCGTTTATTTAAGGAATATGTATTATAAAAACAAGTTATAAGTTTGTATATGTTACTATAAAAGTGCATAATTCAAGCTTTCCACAGAATGTCATTTAATTATAATTAAAGTGTGAAATACTTATTTCATTATACTCATTGCCAAGCCATTCTTTAGATCTAGTCTACTACTTAACACTTTTACATTTACTGGTTGTACCATCTGTAAATAATACTACACGTTTAAATGCCAAACGAGAACAACAGTCACGAAAGCATTTTTATTTGGCTCTTGTCAATAAATAAAGATGCCTATTATTGTAGTTCTAAAGTGTCTTGATACTAGAGAATTTTAGAGATATTATTAGAGAATAGAAAAGCTTCGATTAAACACATACCCAAGAAAGATTTAAATAATGTTATTAGTGAAGGTGACTCGTCGAGATTACTAATACTTTTTTGTTACATCTTAAATCTGTAGTATATTTTCTCCATAACAGAAAAATACATATTTTATTAGTTGAAGAGCCTACATGGTTTTCAAACTTAATTTTTTTTTAAAGTTGAAATGTCATTGTGGTCTATTTATAAAACTTTACTACAAGAAAAGTGCATAATTTTTTTAATTAAAGGCTGCTTAAGTAGAATGTTAGATTTTTTCCGTAATTTAATAATAGTAATCCGTTAAGGATTTCCTCACATGTTTCTGTGAACTTAAATCTTGGTTATCTCACTCATGGCTACAGCTTAAGTTTTTTAAAAACTCTACCTTGACTTACACCTTCAAATAAAAATGTACTGCAGGGATACAATGCATACATTTACACCACCAAAGATATAAAAATACACGATGTTATTAAAAAGGTTTAATTATAGCAGTGAAGCTAGACTGCATCCTGTACATTTTCTGGACCCCCCCCCCTTTTTTTTTGCGTACGTACAAATTTTAAGCCAGAGTAAAAAAAATTATTGGTTTTACTCTTTAAACCGTCCATAAATGACGTCACATGCCTAAAAAGGGGTCTGGGGAGGGGTCACGCATTTGTGACGAGAGGGAGGGGGTTTTTAAGAAATGTGATGTCACATCAAAATACGCCTTAAAATATTTGATATCTCGCAATTTAATGACGTTTTCAATGGATTCACACGTGCAGCCTTACACTAAATACATACCTAAACTTAAATGACAAAATGTGACAACATGCTAACTTTCAATTCGAAAATACGGTTTTTGGGGGGAGGGGCTGGGTCAAAGCTTTGAGGCCGTCCAATAATGATGTCACGTGATTATGGCCGATTTTCATCACCCCCTTGTCACGCGTCGTCAAAAAGTCAAAAAAAGTTAGACCCCCCTTTTTTCCAATATGACGTCACAAAAATGCAAATAATGTTTTTAAATTTGAAAATTAGCATGTTTTAAATCACTTTTTTGTCATTTAAGTTTAAGAATGTATTTAGTGTAAGGCTGCATTCTAATATCGTAACACGCGTGAAGCCCATGTAAAACGTCATTAAATTTTTTTTAAACAATCAAATATTTAAGTGCAAGTTTTATTTTAAGTTACGCGTTTTGATGTGACGCGACATTTCTTAAACTGCTCCATCCCTTCGTCACAAATGGTCGACCCCATCCCCCCCTCTAGGTTCGTAACGTCATTTATGGACGGCCCCGAAGTCCATCCATAAATGACGCCACGCGATTTGGCAGATTTTTCACTCTCCCTCCCCCCTCGTCACGCGTCGTCAAAAAAACGTATACCTCCCCCTCCAACATGACGTCACAATGCTTTGAGGCCTCCCCCCCCTAAAAGCTGTATTTTCTATTTGGAAAAGAGCATGTTTCAAATCACGTTTTTGTCATTTAAGTAATTATTTAGTGTAGGCCTGCATTATAATATCGTAACACGCGTTAAGTCATGTAAAACACCATTTAAGAAATCAAATATTTAAGTGGAGCTTTTATTTCAAGTTGCGAGTTTTGATGTGACGTCACATTTCTCAAACACCTTCTCCCCCACGTCACACATCTTCACAAATATGTAGATTGTAGACCCTCTAGGTGCGTGACGTCATTTATGGACGGCCCCTTTGTGACGTAATTCTGGAGGAGGGGACGGTCTAAGTTTTTGCTCCAAGTGTGATGAAGGGGAGGGGTAAAAATCGGCAAAAATCGCGTGACGTCATTCATGGACGGCCCTTTTATAGTTTTTGTAATATCGTGTTTTTCGGTTTGAAATTATTGAAGAAATACAAGAGTACATTCAAATTTTATTGTCTTGAACACTACATAATAAAACTGATCAAATAGAACAATACAAAATAGTGAAGTCACCGTCCCGTTGCTCTAACATTACACATCCGTAATATTCAAACAACCAAGTCCTTCAAGACTGCACTTAAGACACATCTTTTCAATATTTATTTTCCAAATTGATGAAACAATTATTTGAATGATTAAAGTAGCTTTGTGGGTTATGTACTGTAATTAATATGGTTGTTATGGTATGAATGCTTATTTATTACTTTTATGTATGTTATTACCTTAATGTAAAGCGCTGTGAGCCCAGTTCCCTACTGGGATACAATGAACAATTTATTATTATTATTCATAACGGATTAGGCACCGGTGGGCGAAAGAGAAACTTCATCTAATTTCAAGAAATTGAAATATAAATCCGACGGATATATTTTAGTAATGTGTAACCATTTGGTCTGAATCAAATGTTAATTACTTCCAAGTAATTAAAAGTTCAAAATTTCATTTGGATTAAATTATAAAACATTATTGGATATCAGGCTTGACTCAGTCGGTCTCGAATGCCGTTTGCAGCCAGAGCGGTTTACGTTACTAGGCTTAGTATTATGCCAGTTAAATTTGTTTACGCGTACGTACACATTCAGTCGAGATCCCCCTCCCCCATACGCATCCATACGCAAAATTCGATTAATTGAAGACCACCACCCTCCTTGCGTAAGAAATATATGGATGGCCCCTTAGCCTAACAGCTGATAAACTATATCGCGTTTGTTTTACTCATGACAATTATAAACTGGTATTCTAAGTGCCAATCAGGTATTGAGTTCCAGAAACTGAATGAGTGGAATGCATTCATGCACTGTATAAGTAGGACAGCATAGGGGCCGACCATAAAGTACGTCACGCTATTTTTGACCATTTTTAACTCCCCCCTTCCCCCAGTCACAAACTGTCACAAATCTTGGATCCCCCTCCCTTAAAGTACGTCACACTTTCGAACAAAAATTATTTTTTTTAATTAACAAAATAAATAAAATTTAATATAAAACACCGTGACGTCACACATCGCCGGACCCCACTCCACCTGTCACAAACTGTCACACTTTCTTACACCCCCCTCTGCAGCGTGACATACTTTTTGGATTGCCCAATATAAAACTTTTTTCCTATTGTTTAAAATAATAAAACTTTTGCTGAAGTATTGTAAGTGTTTTATTGCTGAGGGTTTTTTACTTCATTATTGGCCAGACTTCAGTTGAATTTCATCCGAATATTTCGTAATCAGCCGAAAATCAGCCGCAAATGTCAATTTACGGAGAAATCTGGCTAATCCAGATATCCACCACAAAATTATGTCAGCCAGCCAAAATTAAAAAAAAATTCGGCTTGCAGGTCTAAGTGACGCTCATTCCTCATCTACAACCTTTCTCACGCATTACTACATAACTTGAACTTGGCGCATGGTGGTCGATAGGCTGACGATAGGCATTGGTTCGAATCTCTGTGAAGGCAGAGATTTGTTCACGGGACTACTGAGCCCCCCCAGCTCGGAATGGGTAGGTACCTGACACTAGTTACGGAAGAAAAGTCGACTGGGCATTGTGCTGCACATCGCCGTAGCCTGTGAACGCTGCTTCAATAACTAACAGACAGGCTTGGTCTGTGCGTTCTTATCAAAGCCTAGGACCCAAGGATCTTCTGGAATAGAGAAAGCGTCTGTAATTTTAAAAAAATAAATATATATTTAAAAATAAAACAATATTCTCTCTTGTGTACGACTCGTTATTTTCTCCAAGAGAAAAGCCGAAACCCTGTGTGATTAATGCAGAAATAAGAAGATCCAGAAATTATGGTAAGCTTGAATCTTAAAAAGCAGTCGATTTTTATCATTGGAACATTTTTATGTATTACACGTCGAAAAGGCCCCGAACAAAACGTCCCCGACATCACGGCCCTGGTCAAAACGGCCCAAGAAAAATTGTTAACATTTTTAAACAAAAACTTTATTTTTAAAAATTTATTTATTTATTATTATTATTAATTTTTTTTGTAAACTTTTTCACCCTGTAAAAAAATGGTAAAATTGTAAAATTATTTCTTGTGATGTTATTATATTGTTTCTGGTCAACAAACAGCCACAATTGGTACCATTTCGTGTAAAGGCTATAAATTCACTCTTGTGATGACAGTGATGTCATTATTATTGTTTATTATGAGCTAAACCTGACACTGAAGAGGTGAGTAAAAATACGAATATAATATTTGATTGTACATTTTTCTATTAGTCCATCTATTAGTCTAGAGCCTTTTTGTCGGGGCCGTTATGTCGGAGCCCAATGGTCGGGGCCGTTTTGTCCGTGGCCGTTTTATCGGTGAACCATTATAAAGTACGGTCATCAATATCTCATTTTTGTATGCATTTACAGTTATTGTTTTACGATTGATGTCTATTTTTGTGTTTTGTTTAGGAACTTACTTATTTTATTCACACCATGGTATTTATCTGAAGGTTTTTATCATACATTTGTGACTCTGTAGCAGATTTGACAGTGCGTCTGGTGGTGAATCATACTGTTTGGTTTAACATATAAATAAAATAATACTCAAGTCACTGGCGGCTCACTCATTCATTGCATGTGGAACGCTGAGGAACGATGTACAACAGTCTATAGCAGTTAAAAAATCGTGTGGTGATTAGCACTGTAAAAAAAAATTATATGACGTCATTGTTTGAGCTTACATCTATATATATAAAAATCAAAGTATGTATGTATGTATGTATGCATGTCTGTTATAGCTGACTAAACAATTCATCCGATCGCCATGAAATTTTTGGAGACTTTTGAGTACGCTCCAGGGATGGAAATAGGCTACTTTTTTTCAAAATTTAACACTCATGGGGCGCCGGGGGCCATAATGAGAATTTTTTCTTATATGAGCTATATAAAAATTAGTTTAGGGCTTAGCTGCTTGGAAAATGAATGGCTCTTGACCAAACTTGGTACATAACAACTTGATAGCCTATATTAAAGTATCATATGGCATTGAACTCCTAATGTCCGTTCCTTCGGGGCAGGGGGCCCAAAATCTTTATTTTTGTAAGCGTTAAATACTTTATTCCCGTTAGCTGACTATACCATTCATTCGGTCGCCATGAAACTTTTGGAGACTTTTGAGTACGCTCCAGGGATGGAAATAGGCTACTTTTTTTTCAAAATTTAACACTCATGGGGCGCCGGGGGGCCCATAATGAGAATTTTTTCTGATATGAGCTATATAAAAATTAGTTTAGGGCTTAGCTGCTTGGAAAATGAATGGATCTTGACCAAACTTGGTACATAACAACTTGATAGCCTATATTAAAGTATCATATGGCATCGAACTCCTAATGTCCGTTCCTTCGGGGCCGGGGGACCAAAATCTTTATTTTTGTAAGCGTTAAATACTTTATTCCCGTTAGCTGACTATACCATTCATTCGGTCGCCATGAAACTTTTGGAGACTTTTGAGTACGCTTGGGGGATGGAAATAGGCTACTTTTTTTCAAAATTTAACACTCATGGGGCGCCGGGGGCCCATAATGAGAATGTTTTCTGATATGAGCTATATAAAAATTAGTTTAGGGCTTAGCTGCTTGGAAAATGAATGGATCTTGACCAAACTTGGTACATAACAACTTAATAGCCTATATTAAAGTATCATATGGCATTGAACTCTTAATGTCCGTTCCTTCGGGACCGGGGGCCCAAAATCTTTATTTTTGTAAGCGTTAAATTATTTATTCCCGTTAGCTGACTATACCATTCATTCGGTCGCCATGAAACTTTTGGAGACTTTTGAGTACGCTCCAGGGATGGAAATAGGCTACTTTTTTTTCAAAATTTAACACTCATGGGGCGCCGGGGGGCCCATAATGAGAATTTTTTCTTATATGAGCTATATAAAAATTAGTTTAGGGCTTAGCTGCTTGGAAAATGAATGGATCTTGACCAAACTTGGTACATAAGAACTTTAAAGCCTATATTAAATTATCATATGGCATTGAACTCCTAATGTCCGTTCCTTCGGGGCCGGGGGCCCAAAATCTTTATTTTTGTAAGCGTTAAATACTTTATTCCCGTTAGCTGACTATACCATTCATTCAGTCGCCATGAAACTTTTGGAGACTTTTGAGTACGCTCCGGGGATGGAAATAGGCTACTTTTTTTCAAAATTTAACACTCATGGGGCGCCGGGGGCCCATAATGAGAATTTTTTTCTTATATGAGCTATATAAAAATTAGTTTAGGGCTTAGCTGCTTGGAAAATGAATGGATCTTGACCAAACTTGGTACATAACAACTTAATAGCCTATATTAAAGTATCATATGGCATTGAACTCCTAATGTCCGTTCCTTCGGGGCCGGGGGCCCAAAATCTTTATTTTTGTAAGCGTTAAATTATTTATTCCCGTTAGCTGACTATACCATTCATTCGGTCGCCATGAAAACTTTTGGAGACTTTTGAGTACGCTCCGGGGATGGAAATAGGCTACTTTTTTTCAAAATTTAACACTCATGGGGCGCCGGGGGCCCATAATGAGAATTTTTTCTTATATGAGCTATATAAAAATTAGTTTAGGGCTTAGCTGCTTGGAAAATGAATGGATCTTGACCAAACTTGGTACATAACAACTTGATAGCCAACATTAAAGTACCATATGGCATTGAACACCTAATGTCCGTTCCTTCGGGGCCGGGGGCCCAAAATCTTTTTTTTTGTAAGCGTTAAATACTTTATTCCCGGTATGATTTACACGATCTTGAAAAGCATTGACTAATATATCTATCATGATCCAGATTGAAATGAACAGGTATTTTAAAGTTAATTTCTTGCACCGATTGGGCCCGGGGGCCCTTAATGTTGTTTTTTCTAATCTTATATCTATATATATAAAAATCAAAGTATGTATGTATGTATGTATGTATGCATGTCTTTGTATAGCTGACTAAACCATTCATCCGATCGCCATGAAACTTTTGGAGACTTTTGAGTACGCTCCTGGGATGGTCACTGGCTACTTTTATTTCAAAATTTAACCCTCATGGGGCGCCGGGGGCCCATAAAATGATTTATTTTCTTATATATGAGCTATATAAAAATTAGTTTAAGCGTTAGCTATTAGGTAAATTGATGGATCTTAACCAAACTTTGTATATAACAACTTGGTAGCCAATATAGAAATACTAAAGGGACTAATTTCCTAATGTCCATTTCTTCGGGACTGGGGGCCCAAAATGTCTTATTTCATAAACGTTTAATATTTTATTCCCCATTCAATTATTAAAGATCTTGAAAAATATAGATAAATATATCCACAATGAAATTGATTGAAATAAACAGGCGTTTTGAACTTGACATATTGCACTAAATGGGCCCTGGGGCCCTTAATGTCGTTTTTTTGCTTTTATGAGCTATATAAAAATGAGTTTATGCGTTAACTACTGAGTAAATGAATGGATCTTAACCAAACTTGGTATATAAAAACTTGGTAGCCCATATTAAAATAACAAAGGGCACTGCACTTCTAATTTTTAATTGTTCAGGGCCGGGGGCCCCAAATGTATTTTTTCGTATGTGTTTGAGATATTATTTCCCATTCTATTTTAACGATCTTAAGAAATATAACAATAATGAGACTGAATTCAAAATGAACAGCATTCTGAAATTTACATCTTACATCGAATGGGACCGGGGGCCCCAAATGTCTTTTTTGTGTATACTCTAAGATATTATTTCCCACTCAGTTTTTAACGATCTTGAGAAATATATCCATGATTTAAAATGAGTTTAAATGAACATGTTTTCAAAATGTACATCTTGAATTGAACGGGCATGGGAGCCCCTTAATGTAGTTTTCCTTATATCTACATATATATAAAAATTAATTTAGGTGTTAGATAATGAGAAAATAAATGGATTTTGACCAAACGCGGTATATAAAAACTTAAAAGCCCATATTAAATTTCGATAGGGCACTGATCTCATAATGCCCATTTCGTCGGGGCTAGGGGCCCTAAATGTGTTTTTACTAAATTTTTAATATTGTATTCCCCATTCAATTTTACACGATATTGAGAAATATAGATAAATATATTTATATTTTTGTTATGAAATTGATTGAAATGAACAGATTTTCGAACTTCATATTTTAAACTGATGGGCCTGGTGACCCTTAATGTAATTTATTTTTATCTATATATATTCCTTTTTACTGAGATCGTTGCAACGCACGACGGGTCTGCTAGTATTTAATATAAGCTGTGCATGAAAAGGTGTGCAAAATAATTATAAATTAAAGACGCGCTGTAAATAAAATAGTACATAACGTCATTGTTTTAGCTTATATTTATATACTAGGTTGTGCTGCGGCGCCGTGGCGCCTGCCGTGCCAACTCTTATTAGGGCGCCCACGGCGCCCACCTTTTTCAAAAGCACAACTACATTGTCCTTGTATGATAAATACGTAATATTTAACCTCCTTAAATGTACACACATTATTTTATAATAGGGGTTGTAGGGCGCCTAAGGCGTCCACTTTTTTTGGGGTCAAAAGCCCAAGCAACTTATCCTTTTATGATGAATCCGAAATATTTCTGAAATGTACTTAAAGTATTTATATATATACATATTTTACAGTGCTAATCTCAACACGATTTTTTAACTAATTTTAGAAAGCAGCGCACCAAATTACTGCACCAAAAATAACTCTTTGAGTCAGTCAGCACTGTTTACAACACAAATGCAGACGTCAATGGTTCGTGCGTTGTTTGGTTATTATTAATCTGAAAACAAAAATGATTATGATTTTAAGTCCATATTTTCAATTTTTAAAAAAGCAGAGTGATGTCCCTTAGCGTTAGGCGTCAGCAAAAATGAGGATACATATATATATAATGTAAAAGTAGGATTTGAGGAGTGTTAATTATAAAATACTTTGAGTACATTTCAGGAAGTTTAATATTTCGTATTTATCAAACTACTAGCAGACCCGTCGTGCGTTGCAACGATCTCAGTAAAAAGTAATACATATATAGATATAAAAGAAATTACTTTTAGGGTCACCGGGCCTATCAGTTTAACATATGACTTTCGAAAATCTGTTCATTTTCATTACAAATATTTGAATATATTATTTATATTCCACAATATCGTGTAACATTGAATGGGGAAAACAATATACTAAAAGTTTAGTAAAAAACACATTTAGGGCCCTCAGCCCCGAGGAAATGGACATTAGGAGTTCGGTGCCCTATAGTAATTTAATATAGGCTATTAAGATTTTATATACCAAGTTTGGTCAAAATCCAGTGATATTCTCATTATCTAACAATTAAACTAATTTTTATTTAGCTAATGTATAAGAAAAAAATACATTAAGGGCCCCTGGGCCCATTCTGTTCATGATGTACATTTTGATAGCCTGTTCATTTAAATTCTGTTTCATCATGGATATATTTCTCAAGAACGTTAAAAATAGAATGGCAAATAATATCTCAAACATATAAAAAAGGACATTTGGGGCCCCCGGCCCAATCGATTTAAGATGTAAATTTCAACATGTTGTTCACTTTAATTTAGTTTCATCATGGATATATTTCTCAAGATCGTTAAAAATAGAATGGCAAATCATATCTCAAATTATTCGAAATAATACATTCGGGGCCCCCGGCCCTGAACGATTGGACATTAGATGTGCATGGCCCTTTGTTATTTTAATATGGGCTACCAAGTTTTTATATAAAAAAATTGGTTAAGATCCGTTTATTTACTCAGAGGCTTTCACATAAACTAATTTTATATAGCTCATATAAGCAACAAAAAAAAACACAACGACATTAAGGGCCCCAGTGCCCAATTAGTACAAGATGTCAAATTCAAAACACCGGTTTATTTCAATCAATTTCATAGCGGATATATTTCTCTATATTTATCTAGATCTTTAATACTT
>CALYLW010000305.1:0-90000 GCA_944989445.1 Ampullaceana balthica | reverse complement strand
CATTTTTTTAATCTGCTCTTCTTCTCTCTTGCGTCTTTTTTCTTCCCTTTCTTGCTCTCTTGTCCTTTTTGTAGCCTCTTTTTGTGCATCCTTTATCTTTTTGCTTCCCTCTCGATCTTTCTTTCAGTTTATTTTTTTCTATTTCTACCTTGTCTGCTATTTTCTTTTTAATGCTTCTCTAAACTCTTCTCCACTGACCAAGTTTGGCATGGTTGGAGCATTTGCTGTTTTCTTCTTGTTTTTATACCTTCTAACAAAAGCAGGCAGCTTCAAAATGTCATCTACTGTCAAGTTAGCTTTGAGTACTTTGACTGTGCAGTTTTTGGGTTCTTCTAGACTGCACGTTTCTATTAGCCCCACAGCTAAGGCTTGAACTTGTTTCTCTTCTTCCTCTTTGCTAAGGTTGTCTCCTGCAGTAGAACTTGTCATTGTCAGTTGACAATTTATTTTTAAATTAAATTGGTTGCGACTCATTTCATCATATAAAATGTTTGAATAGTCATGGAGTGCTTTAAGTTGTGCAGCAGACAAATTGAACTTTGGTGGTGATGATGCAGGTAATGATTCTGGTTGGGAATATTTGTAAATGATAGACTTATTTTCATTCTCAAATGGGCTGTTTTCCTGTATAATGGGCTGGGTCTCTATGACTACTTGTGTTTCATTCGCAATTGGTTGTGTCTCAATGAGTGCCTGTGTGTAAGATTCGATTGGCTGTGTTTCAGTGGTTGCTGCTGTGTCGGATTCTATGTGTTGTGCCTCGATGATTGCTTAGTTATCGTTGGGACTCAATCAATTTGTTGTCATTTATGCTGTGCAGGTGGTTTAGCTTAATTTTCCTACATGAAAAAGTGTTCGCAACGAAGTAATATCCTACAATAAAACAAATATACTTCAACGCGAACATGCCCTCAAAACGAACACTACTATTTTCAAATAACACTAGAGGCCAAGAGCTAGACCCTTATTTAACTAAATTTTTCTGCAGAATACAAGTGTTCGGTACGAAGTAAAATCAAACTTTAAACTTACTTCGTCGCGAACACCCCTTCGAAACGAACATTGCTATTAAATAGCATTGTAAAGTATAACAGCGTGGTTACTGGCCTATTTGTAAGTGATGATGCAATACCAAACACGTGTGTTTTCCAAAGCGAACAGGAAAAGTAGTCTTAACCCGGAAATCAACTTCGTTCTTCCTAGGGACGCTGACAGCATGCATGGCGCAAGGATCAAAATGTTGACACACATTTACTCACAAAATAGTACGTCCCGGCAAACGAAACGATAAAATGATATTGAAAACAGAACTACTTTCGACTTAACGGGTGTTCGTTTTCGTGTTAGACGGAAAATAAAAATACAGAGAACGCTTTATGAAATAGTGTTCGCTACGACATAGCGTTCGCGAGGCGGTGACTTACTCTATGTAGCGGTCGCTATTGTTTATATTTTACGGGTCACTTGACTTCACGCCAGTCATCGATGACCACATCTCGTTCACTCAGTTTTAGGCTGTAAATGTTTGTCGCGTTGGAACATTATCAATACTTTAAGTTCTGTCTCATATATAAGGGATTTTTAGTCAAAAACTTTGTTTTTACGGGGTTGTTTTATTTAATCCCTTATATTAACTTCACCGCCGTCTCTCTCTCTCTCTCTCTCTCTGTCGTTCATCGTTGGGCAGTCTGGAAGGCGGAAAAACAAAAGTAAAAAAATGACCCACTTCCCGTGATGCTATGGAGCTGAAATTTCGGACATAGACTCGTGGCACCTAACAATGCATCGCATCAAAATTGCAGATCGATCGAACGTACCGTAATTACATTAATTCATTTTTAGTTTATCTCCATAGGAGGTATGTAATTCAATTTCACTGTTTGTTATTGTGTTTTTGCACGTGACAGTTCAGTACAAGCGTTGACGCCACATCTTCGGTGTACCGGCGTGCTTTTGTTTACATTTTACGTGTTACGCTGAGCTCGGTCCAGCGGTCGGTGAGCAGACCTTTCCCCTCTCCATCCGGGGTTATAAAAGCAATGGAGAGTTAAGACAGATTCAGTCTGTAAATGTTTGTCGCGTTTGACCATAATCAATACAGTTAGTTATGTCTCATATATCAGGGATTTATAGTCAAAAACTTTGTTTTTACGGGTTTGTATTATTGACTTTTGTTTTTCCGCCTGCGAACCCAAGAGACGACGGTGAAGTTAATATAAGGGATTGAATTAGACAACCCCGTAAAAACAAAGGAAGTTAATATAAGGGATTGAATTAAACAACCCCGTAAAAACAAAGTTTTGGACTATAAATCCCTTATATATGAGACATAACTAAATAGTATTTATCATGCTTAAACGCGAAAAACATTAACAGACTGAGATTTCCTTAAATACCCTTTGTTGTAAAACGGAAAAAGTTTTGGTCACGGATGGTTGAACTTAACTCAGCGTGACGCGTAACATGTTAACAAAAACTTGCCGCTACATATAGAGATAAACTAAAAATGCATTAATTTAATTACGGTTCATTCGATCGATTTAAAAATTTAATAGCTTTATCCTCCCTACAAGCCAAACCTACTGTGAAAATGTCAGCTCTCTAGCAAGTCAGAAAACGTGTTTACGAGCGTTTTGAAAAAGGTAACGACAGAACCGGATGCGTTGAATCCGGAATCCTTCACGAGTTAATAGGATAGGGACCTCAAAAAAAGTGGGCGCAAGGGGCCACGGCGCCCTAGTACAATCTAGTAAACTAGTTTAAGGGTGCATACGGCGCCCACCTTTTTCAAAAGCCCAACTAGCCATTCCTTTGAATGATAAATACGTAATATTAAACTTTCTTAAATGTACGCAAAGTACTTTATAATAGGATTTTTGTGTGTGCAAAAGCCCAAGTAACTTATCCTTGTATGATAAGTACGAAATATTCTTGAAATGTACACAAAGTATGTATATAATTTTTTTTATAAAGTGCTAATCACCACACAATTTTTAAAGTAATTTTAGAAAGCAGTGCACCAAATTACTGCACCAAAATAATAACTCTTTGATTCAGTCAGCACTGTTTACAACACCAATGCTGACGTCATAGGTTCGTGCGTTGTTTGGTTAATGTTAATCTGGAAACCAAAATGTATATTTCAAAATGATGCTCATTTTAATTCAGTTTCATCGGGGATATATATTTCTCAAGATCGTTAAAAATAGAATGGCAAATAATATCTCAAACATATTCGAAAAAAAAGACATTTGGGGCCTCCAGTCCTGAACGATTGGACATTAGACGTGCAGTGCCCTTTTTTATTTTAATATGGGCTACCAAGTTTTTATATACAAAGTTAGCTTAAGATCGATTCATTTACTCAGTAGCTATCACATCAACTAATTTTTATAAAGCTCATATAAGCAAAAAACGACATTAAGGGCCCCAGGG
Organism: Ampullaceana balthica; assembly: GCA_944989445.1. Lineage (NCBI taxonomy): Eukaryota > Metazoa > Mollusca > Gastropoda > Lymnaeidae > Ampullaceana > Ampullaceana balthica. The sequence goes on along the minus strand of CALYLW010000305.1, from coordinate 86,565 downwards.
CCCAATTTGTGCAAGATGTCAAGTTCAAAACACCTGTTTATTCCAAACAATTTCATAGCGGATATATTTATCTATATTAATCTAAATCTTTAATACTTGAATGGGGAATACAATCTTAAACGCTTATGAAAAAATGCATTTTGGGCCCCCAGCCCCGAAGAAATGGACATTAGGAAATTAGTGCCATATGGTACTTCAGTATTGGCTACCAAGTTGTTATATACAAAGTTTGGTTAAGATCCGTCAATTTACCTAATAGCTAACACTTAAACTAATTTTTATATAGATCATCAAAGAAAACAAATCATATTATGGGCCCCCGGCGCCCCATGAGAGTTAAATTTTGCAAACAAAGTAGCCAGTGACCATCCCAGGAGCTTACTCAAAAGTCTCCAAAAGTGTCATAGCAATCGGATGAATGGTTTAGTCAGCTCTAAAGGACATACATACTTACATACATACATACATACATACATACATACATAAATACATACATAAATACATACATACATACATACATACATACATACATACATTCATACATACATGCATGCATACATACATACATACATACATACATACATACATACATACATACATACATACATACATACATACATACATACATACATACATACATGCATACATGCATACATGCATACATGCATACATGCATACATGCATACATGCATACATGCATACATGCATACATACATACATACATACATGCATACATACATACATGCATACATACATACATAGATACATACATACATACATACATAAATACATACATACATGCATGCATGCATACATACATACATACATGCATACATGCATACATGCATACATACATACATGCATACATGCATACATGCATACATGCATACATGCATACATGCATACAACCATACAACCATACAACCATACAACCATAAAACCATACAACCTTACAACCATACAACCATACATACATACATACATACATACATACATACATACATACATACATACATACATACATACATACATACATACATACATACATACATACATACATACATACATACATACATACATACATACATACATACATACATACATACATACATACATACATACATACATTGATTTTTATATATATAGAAGATGATAATATAATAGTCCAATCCACTCATTCTGGGAAGCTGAGGAACGATATACAACAGTCTATAGCAGTTTAAAAAATCGTGTGGTGATTAGCACGGCAAAAAATATATGACGTCATTGTTTGATCTTATATTTCATACAAGGTGTGCATCAAAAGGTGTGCAAATTAATTACAAATTAAAGATGCGCTGCAAAAAATATTATAAGACGTCATTGTTTAAGCTCATATTTTAATTTTGTAACAGGGAACAATGTATAAAGAGGATTTGATGATGGTTCATTATAAAATTTTAAAAAACCTATTATAAAATACGTTTTGTACATTTCAGAAAGTTTAATATTTCGTGTTTATCAAACAAGGACAAGTTAGTTGGGCTTTTGAAAAAGGTGGGCGCCGCAGGCGCCACGGTGCGGAAGCACAACCTAGTAAGTCAATATTGTTTACGGACCAATGTTCCTTTTAAGCTGCGCACAAAATGTATGCTGTGTGACTTTGCACACGAGTTTGTTTTTTTAAAATCCTTTATATTTACTCGTGGTGTCAGTTTGAGCCCTTGCTTGCTTGTTTGTCGAAAAAACTATGGATCGATTTTAATACCACTTCCTCGTAAGCTAGCGAGCTGAAATTTTGCAGGTAGTTTTCTCCCGATGTTATCGAAATTTCAGATCGATCGCATGTACTGTAATTAAATTATTGAATTTTTAGATTATTTTATTTATCTCTATGTATCATGTTATTTGTGTAGATAGAGTGTCGCTGTGCGTATTATTTTGAACGATCTTTTCAATACTTTCCTGTTGCGCGATTCGGTGCATATAATATGGAAGTTTTAAAATATATTAACGATCGGTGCGCATTATATTAAACATGTTTTACGAGACATAAATAAAATTTTGGATTTTTGAATTGTCGTGCGCTGCGTATTATAATGAACATTCTTTTATTTATCTCTCGTACATCAAGGATTTCTAGACAAAAACTTGTTTATTTTTAATGTTTTTTTTTATTTACTGTGCACACAGACCAACGAATATTAGACGTAAAGAGAACATTTGGGTTAATTTAAAAGTTTTAGTTTTGTGATTTTTCACATGGATTACTAAATAATAGTATCCTTTATCAAGGATTTTTTAAATCAAAGACAAATTTCAATGCATTTTATTAAAAGAGACATACGCGTTAATAATTTCTTTCCATTAAAAAAAAGTTAAATTATCCACTACATTTAATCTATTTTGAATACTGACTAACAAGTTCAGCTTTGACAGAATTTCGTTACAGCTTCGTGTAAAGGATATTTTTCATAAATTTTATTCTCATTGTATTTCTATGAGATAATCTCAAAACCTTTTATCCACTAGAATCTACATCTTGTTTTTCTCATATTTTGTATTGAAAATAAATTTTTAATCAATCAATTGCCTCATTAAATTGTTAAGTGCTATTATCATGGTGTGAAGAATTACTTGGTGCTGTCTATATAGGAAAAGAAAGGAAAGTATTTTTCTCTATGCTTTTACAGCATCCGATGACAGCACCAAGCCTATTGACACCCATTAACTTTAAATGTTACACACTCTTTACAAAAACAGCTGGATTACTGGAGAATATTCAAAACTGACCACAGTAACACCATTAGTTAAATCATTAAACCTTGAATCACTAGAGGATAGAAGAACAAAGAACAAAGTCTAACTTGGAAATACAACACATAGGTAATCTGATACAACGCTCAGACATGGGTATAAAACACTTTTCTTAACAAACACATACAAAGTCTCTTCTTCCAGTCCAAAATTCGGACGTGGAATGGGTTGCTTGAAGAAACCAGGAGCACCAACACTAGCAACATTTAGATCTCTAAAAAAAATTCAAGATTAGTTATTGTTGTTGTTGTTCGTCCGTCGTGGTCGACGATGACCACTCTCATCATGTTTGCTGGGCCGCCAAATGTGTCCTCTGGTGGTTTATTAACCCATATTCTGGCACGAAAAAGGCGTCCGCATGTCGGACAAGAGATGGATGCGGTCCCTTCAGGAGTGTTTTATATACGGACCTTTCTGGCTTGACGTTTTAACTTGGCAGCCTGTTGTCTATTAGCCTCACAGACAGCTGCGCCATTGCATATCATAGAGCGCCAGTGGGCTCGGTTACTGGCTGCTGCTTCCCAGGAGTCATGTCCGATTTCGAAGGCCTTCAGAGCAGTTTTAAGTGCATCCTTGTAGCACTTACGTGGACCTCCGCGTGCTCTATGCCCTTCTGTAAGCTCACCATAGAAGAGCTTCTTGGGGAGGCGATGATCGGGCATGCGCACTACATGCCCCGCCCAGCGTAGTTGGCTTTGCATGAGGCTAGTGTGGATGCTGGGGAATCCTGGCCTGGCTAATATTTCGCTGTCTGGAACTTTTCCTGCCATTTTATATTGATAATTTTTCTAAGGCTTTTGGTGTGGAAGTGGTTCAGCAACCTCGCATGGCGTTGGTATACAGTCCAAGTTTCACATGCATATAATAAGGTTGGGAGCACTACAGCCCTGTATACATGGGCGTAGGGACGGGGGGGGGCAAGGGGGGCATTTGCCCCCCCCTACATTTGAGAAAAAATAATTAATTTATTAAATGCATTAATAAATGTTGTATTTTAACTATTACAGCACTAATTTGTAAGTCTTATTAATTTCTAAGGCTTTTTTCAACCCTTATTTTATACTGAACTTGAATTTAATTGAAAATTGTACCTGTATGGCATTGCCAGTTAAAATTTAAAAAAGTGTGATTTTTTTGCCCCCCCCCTGGAAAAATTCCTAGCGACGCCCATGCCTGTATACTTTTAGGTTTGTTTGGGTGCTGATTCCCCTTCTGTTCCAGACACTGTCATGCAATCTACCGAATTCTGCGCTGGCCTTTGAGATTCTCGAGTTCACCTCGTCATCAATATTGGCCTTCTGAGACAGTGTGCTGCCAAGGTAGGTGCAGCGGCTCACTGTGTTGATTTTGTTGCCGTTAATGAATATGTTAGGCTCAGTATAGGATTTGCCTGGGGCCGGCTGGTATAAAACTTCTGTCTTCTTTGTGCTGATGGTGAGCCCAAAGTTACAGCACGCACTGGAAAATTTATCAGCACTTAGTTGCAGAGCCCGCGTTAAGGGCACAGTCATCAGCAAAAAGAAGGTCCAGGATGCTGTCTGATTTGATCTTTGTCTTAGCTTTAAGCCTCCTGAGGTTGAACAGACGACCATCAGTGTGATACCTAAAGTCCATGTCTACATTGCTATTCCTGAAGGCCTCTGTAAGCATGGCTGAGAACATGAGGCTGAACAATGTTGGGGTCGGAACACAGCCTTGCTTAACGTCATTTGTGACAGGGAATGGTTTAGAGACCTCTCCGTTGACCTGGACTCGAGCATGCATGCCATCATGGAATTGCCTTAAAATGGCTATATACTTATTTGGACACCCATACTTGGCCATAATCCTCCATAGGCCCTCTCTGCAGACTGTGTCAAAGGCTCTCGTAAGGTCTATGTAAATGGGAAAATAGGTCCATATTCTGCTCTTGACACTTTTCTTGCAATTGCCTTTCTGCAAAGATCATGTCGATGGTTCCACGTTCTTTCCGGAAACCACATTGTCTTTCTGGTAAAAGACCCTGATCCAAATGTGCATTTAGGCGATTTAGGAGAATTCTGGCAAGTATTTTTCTTGCAATTGATAGCAGTGAAATTCCACGATGATTATCGCAGGCTTGGCGGTTCCCTTTTCGCTTGTACAAGTGGACTATAGAGGCATCTTTAATATCCTGGGGGATAGCCTCTTGCTGCCACATCATTAGGAAGATTTCATGCAGCTTTTCCAGTAAAACCATGCCACCTTCTTTGTATATTTCTGATGGAATTGAGTCTGCTCCAGGAGCCTTTCCACATGACAGGAGATATACAGCCCTTTGCGTCTCAAGAAGTGTAGGCGGGTCATCCATTTCCAGGTTAATTGGTACTTGAGGTAGGCGACTGATAGCATCTTCATTAATACTGGAGTTGCTGTTTAGGACAGCATGAAAGTGTTCAGCCCAGCGCTCAAGAATCTTCTCCCCGTCGGTAATTAGATATGTCCAGTGAGCACTGACAAGCGGGGATGGATTAGACGTTGTGGGTCCGTACACTTCCTTAAGGGCGTTGTAAAAATTCTTCATATCATGCCTGTCTGCATATTGTTGAATCTCATCAGCTTTCTTGTTTAGCCATGAGTCTCGCATCCAGCGATGTTTTTGTTGTATGATGCGGCGTATGCTATTATATGAGTCCGTTATGGTTGAAGACCTGGGATTGCTGATGTGTCTTTTGTGGAGTTGATGTTTCTCTGCCAACATTTCCTTGATTTCGTCGCAATTGTCATCAAACCAGTCTTGGTGCTTTCTCGTCGCGGGTCCAAGAATTTGGGAGGCTGTTCTGTAGATTAGATCTCTAAATTTCGACAAAGCAGTCTCAATGTTCGTATTGTTTAGAGTGGTGGATCTCAGTTTTGTCTTCCAGGACTGTCTCCAGAGATTGTCTAGTACTTGCACAGTTTAGCTTTGTGATGTATAGCCGTTTTAGGGTTTTCCTTCCTTGGGGCCGTCTTTTGGGCTGAATGTGAATATTAAGTTTGGAGATGATGAGACGATGGTCTGTCCAGCATTCAGCACCGCAGAACGATTTGGTCACACGAACGTCTTGTCTATCTATCTTCCTTGTGATGACGTAGTCTATTAGGTGCCAGTGCTTGGAGCGAGGGTGCATCCATGAGGTCCTGTTTCTTGTGGGAAGACTGAATACTGTGTTAGTAATCAATAAGTCATGTTCAACACACGTCTGAAGCAACAGTAGACCATTGCTATTACACTGGCCCACTCCTTTTTTCTTATCGCACCGTCCCAAAGAGCGTCGTCGCAGCCCACTCTTGCATTAAAGTCACCAAGTATGACAAGCTTATCAGTAGAAGGAATGTTGGCGATGATAGAGTGAAGGTCCTCGTAAAACCTAGATTTCACTTCATCAGGGTTAGTCATTGTTGGGGCATAGCAGCTGATGATGTTAAGATATTTCTTCCCGGCCAACAAAGGCAGTCTCATCGTCATGACTCTGTCATTTATGCACTTTGGAGGACTAGCGAGTTTACATACTAATGATGTCTTCATGGCAAAGCCAACACCAGCCTCACGGCGTTCCTCGCTCCCTCTGCCACTCCAGAAGAAGGTGTAGCCGGAGCCTCTTTCGCTTAGTTCGCCCTCTCCTGGTAAACGGGTCTCGCTGAGAGCGGCAATGTCGACATCACATCTTGAAAGTTCGTGGCCCACCAGAGCAGTCATACATTGTTGTCTGTTAGTTTCATCTCTGTCCATTAGTGTGCGCACATTCCATGTGCCCAGGGTGATAAGAATAGTCATCGGCTTCTTCTTTAGTTTGCGACCGCAGAATTAGGGTCACCACCAGCTGCGGTACTCTGGCCGGACTAGATTAGTTATTAACCATGCATAAAAAGAGCACCTGTGACAGATAAAATAAGATAAGAAGATAAGACTGAATCAGTTTTACAGTGCATTATTTCTCATTTTATGTAATTTTATATTGGTTATTTTTGTGGGTTTAGGGCAGTGCTGGAGAACCTTTTTGGGGCCGGGTGCCCAAAAGTTAACCAAAACCCACTTATTTATAGCAAAGTGCCAACACTCAATTACACCAGAAAATGAGTATTTGGATTAGCAAAACAATAATCACCTGTCTTAAGACTTACGAGAAGACTTGGTGTCTTAAGAGAAAAAACAAGAAGAGAGACTTCCAAGATACAAAAATCTTTTTATTACTGCAAATATATAAGTTTTGCATAATTAATGGGATTTTTGTTTCTGTATAGCGGCTGGATAGTAAAGTCAATAGTGCGCTCGCCTCACAAGCTGAGGGGCGTGGGATCTAACTCACATTAAAGCCATAATACATAAATAGGTAAAAACGTGGGCCGGGTTTTTGGTATACAATTAAAGATTTATAATTTAGAAGGCAAAAGAGAGATCTAAGAGTGAGAGAATGAGAGAACTGCATATGTAAAATCTCATAAGCACCCGCCCCACGTTTTTAGTCATACTAACTCAAAGTATTTGAACTTATAAGCTTTAAATTATTTTCTTCATTTTAAGTCCACTTATAAAAACGTGGTTTAAAAAAATCTTTTTTACCTCTATTTATTTTACCAAACTCCTCATCAGTGCCCGTCCAACGTTTTAATACCAAGGGGATGAGGTAACGGGGTGAACTCATGGATGTCAACAAAAGCAGACGGGTACATATACTTATATAGTGATAAACTATAAAATGCATTCATTTCATTACCGTACATTCGATCAATCTGAAATTTTGTTATATTGCATTGTCATCCAAGGTCTATCTGTGGTAAAATTTTGTGCACTCTATGACCATCAGAAGGGGTTTAATTTTTACGTTGGCAAATTTTACAAATTGCGGACAGACAGACGAAAGCAAGTTAATAAAAATGTGGTAAAATGATGAATGACTAACGCTAAGAAAGTCCTCCGCTGACCTGGAAGAGAGATGGGGCGCCCAACAAGGTCTACCAAGCCCCCAGTAAGCTCTAATGGAAACATTAGAACCTCCTACGACCATCAGGGTGACCAGACATATGCACACAAGACAATTCCGCAAGACAAATGCGAACGGCTACATAAGCGTACAGTGACAAATACGGAAATGTTAAGTTTTATATATTTTATTTACTTTAACATATATTTAAATATAATAATTTAGTTTGATAGAAACTAATTATAAGCAAAGTACGCGATGGAGGGGAGAAAAATGATTATGTCTAAGACACAGATAATGTATTTATAATTAAAAAGAATTAAGAAAAACTAATAGATCGCGAGAAAACATTCACTGAGAACTCAAAGGAAAGTTAATGAACTTAAATACTCCGACTCTAAATGCTTTGTTTTTTATACTAAAACTATTACTTTTAGTATTATTAACAATATTTTGAATTATGAAATTATTATTACGTCTTATTTATTACCAGGACTATGACTCATGACCAGGACTAGCCTTGTAATTAATGCCTTGTTTAGCTAGGGCTAGAGATTTCTCCAAAAACTATACAAAAATTGTATTATTAAAAAAAATGATTTAAATGAATACATTTAAAACATGCAGTCCTACTTACAGCTCAGGACTCAAGTAGTTAAAAATAGATGGTATTTATTAAGGTCTCCTAAACTTAGTATTTATAATATTAAAATGGCAATGTCTCAAAAACATCATTACTAAGAGCATCATTTAATGAGGTTACTTAGTATTATTGAACTAAAAGTATATAAAATTTATAAAGACAAAGTTTCAATTCTTTTCTTCAAAAGTAAAGTTGATAAGACCAAACCATGTTTTATATTTTAAAAATCTCCAGATTCTCACAATATAGTGTATATACACTGTGCAATTGCTTCTCTATATCTCTATACATATAAGACGCATTTGTTGTCTGTTTGTTCCCTTATAACTCAAGATCCAGACAAACAAATAACGTGACATTTGGTATACGTACACAATATTATATGGGGAAGGTTCTTAAACATGTTTCGTTCCATCCCAACCTCACTCTGGCCTCCTCCAGCAAAAAATATTTTTACTATTTTTTAAATGTTTCTGCGAAAGTATTAAAATAAGTATACTTCGAAGAGTATCTAAAAATAAAACGACCATTCTTGACTGTCATTTTCATTGGAATCTATTTAAAGTAAAGCAAAGTGAGCGTCGCTGAGTATCTAAATCTAATAAAATAAATTATTGCAAATTTCGACGAAAAAAACACACAAACATTTTGGTGTCGAGATTAACAAGAAGGCCTTTCTCGCTTGATATGTCTCCCATTACATATTTTATTTTTAAAGCAATGTGCTGTATTATTGGTGCCTGTCATTTTGATTGCATTCTATTTAAACATATACGAAGAAAAGACTTTTGCGGCCTACTACCCCGAAGGACTGGAAATTTTTATTTCTGTGCCCTGTAGTATTTTAATATGGGCTACCAAGTTTTTGTATACAAATTTTGGTTAAGATCCATTCGTTTACTCAGTAGCTAACCAATAAACTAATTTTTATATACCTCATATAAGCAAAAAACGACATTATGGGCCCTAGGGCCCAATTATCGCAAGAAATAAAGTGCGAAACACATATTCATTTGAATAAATTTTGAAATACATACATTTATTTATGTTTCTCAATATTGTTAAAAATAGCATGGACGATAAAATATTAAACATTTACTAAAAAAGTCATTTTGGGCCCCCTGCCCCGAGGGAATGAAAATTAGGATTTCAGTGCCCTATAGTAATAAAATATAGACCCTTGAGTTTTTATATACTAAGATGGGCCAAGATCCACTAGATTTCTCAGTATTTTACGCTAATACTAATTTTTATAAAGCTAATATAAGAAAAAAACGACATTTAGGGGCCCCTGGGCCCATTCAGTGAAAGGTGTCAATTTCAAAAACATGTTCATTTAATTCAGTTTCCTCATGGATATATTCCTCGAGATCGGGGACAATTTTCTAAAAATAAAAGAAGAAAACACGATTGGAGCCCCCGGCCCCGAAGAAAATGACATTAGAAGTTCAGAAACCTTTATTATTTTAATATGGGCTACTAAGTTTTTGCATACAGATTTTGGTTAAGTTCCATTCATTTACTCAGTAGCTATCACATCCCCTATTTTTATAAAGCTCATATAAGCAAAAAACGACATTAAGGGCCGCAGGGCCCATTCAGAGCAAGATATAAAGTTTAAAACACCTGTTCATTTCAATCTGTATAATAATGGATACATGTGTCATTATTTGTCAAGATTGTTAATAATTGAATGGTGAATAAAATCTTAAACGTTTAAGAAAAGAAGTTTTTGACTATTAGGAGTTCAGTGCCCTTTAGTGTTTTAATATTGGATATGAAGTTTTTATATACAAAGTTTGGTTAAGATCCATCAGTTTACACAGTAGCTAGCACTGAAAATTTTTTTTATATAGCTCATATAAGCAAAAAATGACGTTATGGGACCCGGCGCCCCATGAGGGATAAATTTAGAAAAAAAAGTTGCCAGTTACCATCCAAGGTGCGTATTCAACAGTCTCCAAAAATTTCATGACGATCGGATGAATGGTTTAGTCAGCTATAAAGGACATGCACACAGACATACATTCATATTTTTTATTTAAAAATCCTTTGTATTAACTCGTGGTGTCTGGTTGCTTGCTTGCACCCTTGCACCCTTGCTTGTCGCCAAAACTTTGGATCAATTTTTAACCCATTTCCTCGTAAGCTAGCGAGCTGAAATTTTGCAGGCAGTTTCGTACCGATGAATCAAAATTTCAAAATACAAAAGACACAAACAAATTGTGCAATGAAAACAATAAATTTGAGCTTTATTTTTAGACTGACACGATAGTAAACGTTTCGGCTAATGCCTTCATCAGTACAACATAAAATACATTCTTACAATACTTACATAAGTAATAATAACATTCTTAAACATATTGTATTTTAAAATATTAATGTTAAATAAAAAGAAAGGAAAAACAAAAACAAACATGGACGCAGGATATATATTTTTAAAACACTTCCTCGTAAGCTAGCGAGCTGAAATTTTGCAGGCAGTTTCGTGCCAATGATAAAAACAATGTATCAAAATTTCAGATCGATCACATGTACCGTAATTGAATTATTGATTTTTTAGATTATTTTATTTATTCCTATGTATCATGTTATTTTTTGAGATAGAGTGTAAGGGTGCACATTATATTGAACAACCTTTCTGTCGCGCAATAAGGTGCCTATTTTATTGACAACACTTTTTATAAACATATTCCTGATCGGTGCGCATTATATTAAACATGTTTTACGACACAACTACAATTTTGTATTTTTATGGTCTTGCGCTGCTTATTATAATGAACATTCTTTTAGTTATGTCTTGTACATAAAGGGTTTATAGTAAAAAAACTTGGTTTTTTTACATTTAAAAAAATGAAAATAAGAAATGTTTTCTACTTTCACTGACTTTCAGTATTTCAAATGACAACATTATCCGAAATCTTTCGATGTTTATGTAGAGATCGCAGACTAGGTTATCCTTTTCCAAAAGTTTTAATTTTTAATTCAGTGGTTCCCAAACTTTTTTGGCGTACAGCCCACTTTCCAGAATAAACATGCCTCAGCACCACGAATTTTAAAAAAATTATTCAACACAGGGATTGGAAAACTACGGTCCGTGGTTTAAATGCGGCCAGATAGAATGTATTATGCGGCCCGTAGGCATGTATATGTGGCGATCTTATGTTATGGTTATTTTCTTTGCCTAGAATTTTTTTTATTTTTCACATTTTATTCTCAGCACTTGATTCTAATCTAGAGATATTTATTTGGTTCTATGGCTCCAGAAACCTTAGTCATTATTTGATAACTTACCTATTCGAAACTACTTTCAGCTCAACCGGAATTAAATTTTGTTTACGATTTACATTTCGAACAGTTTTGAAAATTTGTAATTTAAAAGCTAATAGACGTTGATTTAACAATGAGTGCTACCAAAGAAAGTAAGATTGTGGACGAATCTCTTTTATCAAATGACGAATTAACTGTTAAATATTGCTTCATGAGCCTAGGGAGAAAAGCAGCCTGCTTTCTGTGCCACGAGTGTGTGAGCGTCTTTAAGGAGTGCGACTTCAAAAGATACCACCAATCACAATAGTTCTAATTCAGGCACAATTAAAAGAACCAAGAGAGAAAAGGGAAATGCAAGAAGTTTGTTAATAATTTAAAGAAGCAGCAAAATGTTGTCACCAAACAGTTTTAAATACATGATGCTGCAACTGTAGCCAGTTTGGAGATATCCCATAAGATCGTAAAACGGAGCAAGTCTTTTTATGACATTGAGTTCATCAAGAAATGCTTGACAGAAGCAGCAAGCATTATGTTTCCAGAACAGAAAACAAAATTTGACACCATTTCTTTATCAAGGGAACTTTAGTCAGGCATTTTGAAAAAATAAGTGACAATTTGATGCACCAACTTCTAGATGCAAGCAAAGACTTTTTTGTGGCACTGTCGCACGGGATTAAAATTCCAATGATAAAAACAGCACAATTGTTCGTATTTATACGTGGAATAGATCCTCGTTTCGAGCTTAACGAAGAATAAATTAGTGTTGAACCACTAAAACTACAGACCAGGATTTATTCAATGCTGTTGAGAACTGTGTTGAAACAACTGGGTTTTATGTTTGAACAAAATGGCAAGTTTAATAACCGATGGAGCGCGTGCTTTAACTGGAAAAAAGTAGTATGAACAATAAAATCACAGAATATCATCCTGACCATACACTCTTACCTCTCCACTATATCAAACATCAGGAAAGTCTGTGTAAGGCTGTGTTGAATTTCAAACAGTTGTAAGAATGATAAGCTTTGTACAGGCCAGGGCAATTAACCACGGGCGTTAAAGGCGCTGCTTGAAGATTTGAATATTATGATATTATATACCACAGCAGTGTCAGCTGGCTGAGTCTTGGCAAGTTATTGAGGCGAGTTATTTATCTCAATGAAGAAATAGTTATGTCGCTGGAGTTTGTGATTTATTTACTTCCAAAGTTAATGAATAGTGAAAGTCAGACTTCATGTTTGCCATTGGCATTGTGGAAAAGTTGAATTAACTGAATGTCACACTTCAGGGCAATAGCTTGTTTGCACATGAAATGTATGTGTATGTTAAATAATTTCAGGCAAAACTCTTCCTGTTCTCCAGGCAAGCAGGTGTAAACAGGTTTTCTTATTTCCCTTTGCTGAAACAGAAAACCATTTCTGGTAAAATGGCTGACAAGTACAAGGCACAATTGGATGCCTTTGCTATGGAATGTGTCAGTAGGTTCCAAGAATTCAAGAACCTCGAACCTCATTTCAATATCCTCAGTTTGCAATTAAGTGCAGACACTGATTAAGCCATAGAGGATATACTGTTAGCAATGCTTAACCTAAAAGCAGATTATGACCTGAAGGAGAAGTTCAAGTTAGTTTTTTTGCTAGAAATTTTTGGGGATTTTGCTAGGTGCGGCGTTTCGACACTTTAAACAACTTTAATGCTACACTTTTGCCACTATTTGGGTACACATACATTTTTAAGCAAGCTTTTTTTCGTATGAAAATAAATAAGTCTAAGAAAAGATCGATGTTGACTGACTGCTATTTGAATGCATTCATGCGAATAATAATCAGTAACCTTGTTCCACAATTAAAGAATTGTTGTTTTTTTTAATGGAAATCATATAAATGATAAGATGAACCTGGTATGCTGCTACCAATTTAGTAATTCTCACCTCTATTTTAGTCAGCAATAATCTTAAGTATCCGCGATTGGCTATTTTAATTTTTTAGTTTTTGTTTGTTATGTTTGTGGTTGTATTTGGTTGTTTTTTGGTATAAATAAGTCACCGCACTGAATCTACTTTCCACTAAATTTGATGAATAAAATATAATTAAGAAATTTTAAATTACAGCCCATACTTCAAGATCTCTTTTTCCAGCCAGAATTGTTGGTAGCCACTTTTGAATTTAAATCTAAATCCATTATTTGTAGTTACTTTTTGGAATCAGTTTTCAAATAATAATTCATGGCAAATTTGTTATTCCTTTGTGAACCGCATGTATGACAAAAGTAAAGCTTCATCTCCTTGCAAAGGTTACTCCTCAAATTAATAGCAAACATAGATGTTTTTAAATAGCCACACAATTAATCTTCAACACCTTGAGCATTTTTATCTATTTTGATTTCCACTGTATTATTGCTAAACGAAGTTTTCTTGATAATATTAGATGCTTGCTTATGTATCACAGTCCGTATTAATTCACTTATAGCCAGTATTATTTGATCTCCACAATTGGTATGTGGTTTACCCGATTTGGCAATCAATAACAAAATATAAAATAAGCTAACAAGCCATTGTCATTTTGTGTGGTTGCTGTTAAAAAGGGTTTTGTCAAAGACAGTTGTTCAAAAGACCAAACTTTTTAAAAAGAAAAATTAAAACCTTATGAACGGAATACATAAATCATTTTTTTCTAAATCTTCCTTTTTAAATCCCTTATATTAACTTTACCGCCGTCTCTCTCTGTCTTGGGTACCGCGGAAAATTAGAAGTCAAAATTGACCCACTTCCCGTCATGCCATCGAGCTGAAATTTGGCACACGGACCCGTGTCACCTAACACTGCATCGTATCGAAAATTCAGATCGATCGAAAGTACAGTTATTAAATTAATGCTTTTTTAGTTTATCTATATAAACTATATGTAGAGGTCGCTATCGTTTACATTATACGGGTCACTTGACTTCACCCCAGCCATAGGTGAACACATCTCGTGTTTTAACCAGGTGTACCGGCGTGCTTTTGTTTACATTTTGCGTGTCACGCTGAGCTCGGTCCAGCGATCGGTGACAAGACCTTTCCCCTCCCCCCCCCGCCCCAGGTTAAAAGCAAAGGGGAGTTAAGACAGATTCAGTCTGTAAATATTTGTCGCGTTTGAACATAATCAATACTTTTAGTTATGTCTCATGTATAAGGGATTTATAGTCAAAAACTTTGTTTTTACGGGTTTGTTTTATTTATGCTTTCACTGCCCCCTTACAGTTATTCACCGCCCCCCCCCCAAATTGACCCGTGGCCTTCACCGCCCCCCCCCGGAACTCTTCATCGCCCACAAGGTGGCGCTAGCGCCCACTTTGGGAATCACGGGTTTAATTCATGCATGTGGCATGTGATTTAGACCACAAATAACAACTTTGACAGCTGAGTCCAAAATGACAGCTGTGGGCATGCTCTATATTATTTCTGTGACGCAAGCATATTTTCTTTTGGAGTTTGTAAAAACGATACAGGACTGTAGCACTGCTGAGCCACCTCTATGATGTGTGATAGATGCAAGTCGCAGTATTCAGGATCAATTTTTTTTCAATTAGTTAATTAAACTAACGCTGATAGAGTGCATGTCACCAACTTAAGTTCACAGCAGAAACAGCTGGTTCCAGTACACAAGAAATATCTAAGTATTTCCAACAGATGTGTGTATGAAGAGAGCGAACTTAATTTTTTAACTTTCCAAAGTTCTGATCTGCACAACAAAAACTTTGCTCTCTGCAGCCAAACATTTTCCTTTACGGTGCCACTTTAAAAACAAATAAATCCTTGTTATTTACCCAGTAGATGACAGGCAACAAGAAGAAAATACTTCTGAAGATTCGCACCTGTGCTGACAGCTAGATGCATCTATTGGGGGGGGGGAGGGTTGTTTTGTGTTGCCACAGTGGAGACAACGAGTAGCGTAAGCTACAACCAGCCAGGGAATGACTAATTGTGAAGTAAGCCACCATCACTATACACAAGAACATGTATATAAAATATTTGAAATCATACATTTTAAGGAACAAAGCATTCTCAAGCCGTGTGATGACTGCTAGAATTCTAAGTTTAATATTAAAATATCAAAATGTCTCGTCTTCTATGAGTGATGAATGTGTTCTATCAAGCATATTCATCATTCAAGCACCGTTGGCGGGCCGTATAAAATGGCGTCGCGTGCCAGATCGGCCCGCGGGCCGTACTTTGATGACCCATGGTATGTGAATGTTGAGCCGTCCATAAATAACATTACGTGATTTTTTCTGTAGACCACCTCCAATATGACGTCACAAAACTTTGCGCCCCCCCCTACAATAGTCGTATTTCATATTAGTTAATTAGCATGTTTCAAATTACTTTATTTTCATTTAAGTATTTATATAGTGTGAGGCTGCTCTCTAATATCGTTTACACCAGTGGTTCTTAAACTTTTTTGGCCTACCGCCCCTTTTCCAGTAAAAAATATTACTCAGCGCCCCCACCCCCAAACCCGAATTTTTAAATATATAATTTCTAACAGAAATTAAAAAGAATAATATATGTATTAATATTTCTGCCTTTTCTTAATATAGTAAAGAAAGGTGTAAATTAGAAATATTGAAGTTTGAAATTATGAAACTAGTTAGGGGCCGTCCATAAAATACGTCACGCTATTTTCAACCATTTTTAACCCCCTTCCCCCTGTCACAAATACCCCCCCCCCAAAGTACGTCACACTTTTGATAAAAAAAAATGTTGTCAACAAAATAATTAAAATTTAAAATAAAGCACCTTTGACGTCACACATGGCCGGACAACACCCCCGTCCCCCTGTGACAAACTGTCACTCTTTCTAACACCCTCTCCCGTACTTTATAGACGGTCCCTTAGTTAACTTAAAATAGAAGGTAACGCACACACACACACAAAATAATAATTAAATAATGAGTTAAAATATTCGAAATCATCTTACTGAGATGAGAACAATGAACCTGGTGTGCTGCTACCAATTTAGTAATCCTCGGCTCTATTTTCTTTAGCAGTAATCTTACATAATTGCAATTTGTTATTTCCATTCGGTTTCTTTTTTGTTTTTTGTTGTTAAGTCCTTTATATTAACTCGTGGTGTCTGTTTGAACCCTTGCTTGCGCCCTTGCTTGCTTGCTTGTCGCCAAAACATTGGATCGATTTTAACCCACTTTCTCGTAAGCTAGCGAGCTGAAATTTTGCAGGCAGTTTTGTACCGATGATAAAAACGATATATCAAAATTTCAGATCGATCGCATGTACCGTGATTAAATTCTTGAATTTTTAGATTATTTTATTTATCTCTAAGTATCATGTTATTTTTTTTAGATAGAGTGTAGCGGTGCGTATTATATTGAACGACCTTTCTGTCGCGCAATAAGGTGCGTATTTTATTGACAACACTTTTTATAAACATATTCCTGATCGGTGCGCATTATATTAAACATGTTTTACGACACAGCTACAATTTTGTATTTTTAAATCCTTTATATTAACTCGTGGTGTCTGCGGCGGACCTTGCTTGCTTGCTTGCTTGCTTGCTTGCTTGTCGCCAAAACTTTTGATCGATTTTTAACCCACTTGCTCGCAAGATAGCGAGCTGAAATTTTGCAGGCAGTTTCGTACCGATGATAAAAACAATGTATCAAAATTTCAGATCGATCGCATGTACCGTAATTAAATTATTGATTTTTTAGATTATTTTTTTTATTCCTATGTATCATGCTATTTTTTGAGATAGAGCGTCGCGGTGCGTATTATATTGAACAACCTTATTGTCGCGCAATAAGGTGCGTATTTTATTGACAGCTCTTTTTATAAACATATTCCTGATCGGTGCGCATTATATTAAACATGTTTTACGACACAACTGCAATTTTGTATTTTGCACACCCACACAGCGCCGCACAATTGTGCACCGCACTATGATAATAGAAGTGGAAAGGAAGTAAAGATAGAGAGAATGACGGTTTGGTGTACCAAACAACAACAAAAGAGAATATGTAGTTGCTGTGTACACAATTAAATACTGTTTGAAAGCTGAATCCAGAGTTAACTATTTGTTGTGATATTGCATTGTGCTAGCTTTGCTATATTGCATTGTGCTAGCTTTGCTATTCAAACAGCTGAATCCAGAGTTAACTATTTGTTGTGACAGCTGAATCCAGAGTTTACAAATTGTTGTGATATTGCATTGTGCTAGCTTTGCTATTGCCGCATTGTGCTAGCTTTGCCACAATTTGGCTACACAATTTGGCTATGTAAAAAAAGTCATCAGTAATTGTTAGTCAAAGAAAATACAAAACATTAATAACATACGATTGATGATTCATTGTTTATATATTTGAGAAGATTTGCAAAAGTGAGACATTATTAAGAAAATAATTATATTTATTCTTTGTTATTTGAGACATGAAACATAAAAAATTAGAGACTCCAATGCAAAGAAAGTACAGACTTGAAAAAGAAAAACTAAAGCGTCTATTAAAAAAACAAAATGAACTGCCTACTGCATGTGAGATTCGACTTTCAAAAAAACGCCAATCTCTAGCAAAAAGACGAAGTAAAGAATCATCAGTGTCTCATGAGACCCGTCTCAAGAAACAACGCAAATCTGATGTAATAAGACGAAATGAAGAATCATCAGTGTCTCATGAGACCCGTCTCAAGAAACAACGCAAATCTGATGTAATAAGACGAAATGAAGAATCATCAGTGTCTTATGAGACCCGTCTCAAGAAACAACGCAAATCTGATGTAATAAGACGAAATGAAGAATCGTCCGTGTCTTATGACTCACGTCTCAAGAAACAACGCAAATCTGATGTAATAAGACGAAATGAAGAATCGTCCGTGTCTCATGACTCACGTCTCAAGAAACAACGCAAATCTGATGTAATAAGACGAAATGAAGAATCGTCCGTGTCTCATGACTCACGTCTCAAGAAACAACGCAAATCTGATGTAATAAGACGAAATGAAGAATCGTCAGTGTCTCATGACTCACGTCTCAAGAAACAACGCAAATCTGATGTAATAAGACGAAATGAAGAATCGTCAGTGTCTCATGACTCACGTCTCAAGAAACAACGCAAATCTGATGCAATAAGACGAAATGAAGAATCGTCAGTGTCTCATGACTCACGTCTCAAGAAAAAACGTCAATCTGATGCAATAAGACGACGTAAAGAATCATCAGTGTCTCGTGACTCACGTCTCAAGAAAAAACGCCTTTCTGATGCAAAACGACGACGTGAAGAATCACCAGTGTCACGTGATTCTCGCCTATCACAAGATCGTCATTTTCATGCAGAAAGAAGAATACAGATGAACGCAACCGTGGAAGCTTATAAAGTAAAATATTTTGTTTATGCTGATAGTATCTGTGAAGTTTGTCACAAAGTTTGCTATCCAAACCAAGTATCAAATTACACAATTCAACAAAATCTTCTCGATTATCTTCCTGTGGAATTGTTCAGCAAAGACTCATTGCTTTTGTGTCACCGTTGTAAATCCCATTTGATGTCAAAAAAGACAACCTGCCCATATAAAGCGTACTGGAACAATCTTGATCCTGGAGTTATTCCACCTGAGATCGCAATTTTAACACCAGTGGAGGTTCGTTTGCTATCTCGAATCATACCTTTCTTGAAGATCATAAAGTATGATGGTGTGTTTGGACAGTACGGCTTCAAAGGTCAAGCCATTTTGTTTGCTCAAGATATCTTTGAGGTGACAGAAAATCTGCCCACCATGTTACCGCGATCTCCTGATTCTGCTGGCCTAATCGTTGTAACTGAGTCATTAGAAAATCTTGACATAACACGAGAATTCGAGATCTCTCATGAAAATGTAAGCAACGCAATAGAATGGTTGAAAGAAAATAATCCTCTTTATTGTGATGTTCAAAATAATACACAAAATGTCCAGCTTAATGTCCAAGATTTTATCAGAATGCAGCCTCCACTAGCACTGCCACCTCCTTTACCGAGTCGAATTCCAATCAATGAATATTCAACAATTATCCGCGCCAATTGGAATCAAGGCAATGTAATCATGTTTGGTGAGAATGCAGGAAGACAGTGTTGTGCTATGGCAATTGGAACAATCGTTCGTTCAACCATGATACCACCATCTGAATGGGATTCAAATACTTTAAATGGAATTTTGATCGAATCCGATGGTTTGTACACGATAGTTCGTGAGAAATCAAATCCTGATATGATCTCTGAGTGTGGCTATCTTTTTGTGAATAACTTCAATGTCGTGAAAGATGAAATAACAATGTTTGGTTCCCGTTTTTCTCTTGAATACGATCAAGATCCAGCATACTTTGGCAGTCTGGATGATAACAAAAATAACGGAATAGGAGAAAGTCTTCATGATAATTTGCAAAAATTATTCTCCAGTCATAAAGCAGGAATTTTGATTGCTAATCTAAAAAGCTACGCTGTTATGAAAATCAATGACATTTACTACTTTGCTGACTCACATTCTTGTGGGGCAAAAGGAGCACAAGCCAAGAAAGAAGATGGCCGAGCATGTGTCATTGAAAGCAGTACGTTTCCTGAATTTATTCGTATATGTAAGCGTGCAACGGGATCTAAAAATATCGTATATACACTCGATTTCCTTGAAGTAACAACACATGATGTCAGCTCACAAGAACACTCAGACCCAGTGATTCTCGATGACGGTCACATTTCAGAGATTTCATCTTTTTCAAAGTCAAATATTGAAAATGTGATCTGCCCGAATTCAAAGCAATTTCCTGTGGATTCGATTCCTGTTGAAACAACAGTTATGGCTCCAATTGACGCACCTCAACCTGTAGAAGAATCAGTCTTGAGTGGATTACCAAACGATGGTGGTCATAGCAATCTTCTTCAGATATCGAGAAAAACAAAGAATAATATCGTCAATGATAGACATGAGTTGAAAGCAGAGGAACTTGCATGGTATCATCTGTTTCCGAATGGAATCAATGGCCTTCAAGAAAAGCGGTCAGTAAAAATTTCACCTTTAGATTATTTCCAATCACGTATCATGGGCAAAGATACTAGATTTCAGCGCACAGACTATCTTTTTTACGCTCTCTCGATGTATGAGTATCATCGTATTCAGAACAATATCAACGTTTGCGGTAAGAAAATTCAACATAACGATACAGTTGCGGATGATATTCATCTCTATGTCAAGAATTTGCGGGGCTCAATGGCCTATTGGAATACTGCTCTGAGTGAACTTGTTGCACAAATCCGATGTTTAGGACCGCCACATTACTTCCTCACTTTCAGCTGCAATGATCTTCATTGGGAAGACATGATTATAGCATTATTGCACAGTGATGGCGCTCCTAAAAAAAATCCGAAGGATGTAAGTACATATGATGCACAGAAACTCGTGGAAAAGTATCCAGTCGTCGTAAGCCGCCACTTCATGATTCGAGTCAATGCACTCATGTCTTTGTTGAAATCAGATGAAACAACTCTTGGAGGTAAACTAATTGATTTTTGGTGGCGCATTGAGTTCCAAAACAGAGGTTCTCCACACCTTCACATGCTTGTTTGGATAGAAGGAACTCCAGATTTTAATACTCCTGAGGGCATTTCTCGAATTGATGAGGTGTTGACGTGTGAGGTACCTAAAGATCCTGAATTGAAAGCTCTTGTAAATGGTGTACAACGACATCATCACACGCATACGTGTCACAAAAACCATTCCATAGACTGTCGGTTCAACTATCCTCGAATTCCAAGTGACCGAACTCACATAGTTGCCAATACATCGGATGAATTCATTAAAAACGGTGGTCGCATATGTATCTTGAAACGTAAACCCGGTGAAGAATTCATTAACAACTATAACATCAAGTTATTAAAGTTTTGGATGGGAAATATGGACATTCAACCATGTGGAAACAACGAGTCTGTTGCAATGTATGTGGCAAAATATTGTTCGAAAAATGAGCCAACAGAGATGTCAGCAGGTTTGAGGGAAGCAATAAAAAAAATTCGACAAGAAGAAAGCAGCACTTCCACAAAGCTCTTCAAGATATGTATGAAAATTCTTCATGAACGCCAAGTATCTGCATGCGAATGTGTATTTCGCTTGTGTCATCTTGTCTTAAAGCAGTCTTCTCGAAGATGCGTCTTTATCAACACGCGCAAACCAGAACAACGCTATAAAGTGCTCCGTTTTATCAATGATGCTGCAACTGGCTACTGTAAAGATATTATTGAAAGATATGTGCAGCGTCCCCGTGATCCACACCCTTCATATAAATTTGAACAGATGTCACTTATGGAGTTTGCCATGTTGTTTGAACCTCATTATGGTAAGGCTTCTGCGAACGAAGATGATGGTGATCAAGATGCATACGATGACCCCCTAGTATTTCGACCATTACCTATGCTGACCTTATTAGACGGGACAAAAATGAAGATCAGAAATCGTCCCGCCGTAGTACGAGTGCCTAACTTTCGAGAAGCTAATGATCCCGAAAATTACTATTACAGTCTTCTTGCACAATATGTTCCGTTCCGAACTGAGAATGAACTGTTAAGAAAACCCGACGGTTCAAACTACAACTCACCAAAAGAAGCATTCCTTGCGACAGAAGCCAAGCTGAGGGCAGCTAATGCATATATGGAAATTCATCGCACTCGAGACCGTCAGTTAGATAATGCACTTAATCGTGCTAATGCTTTCATTCAATTGGAAGATCCAAATATCGAAGACGACATCGATGATATTGAACAAGACGAACATGATATCAGGCCAACTGAGGACGAGTTCCAAGCATCATTAGCAAAGGCGAATGTTGGCCAAAGAGATCTTTTTAACTTTATCACACAAAGTATCAAAAGACAACAACAGGGATCATCTGACCGAGTAAGAATTCATGTTACTGGTGGTGCCGGATCGGGAAAAACGTTCGCCCTGAACCTTGTCAAGGAAATATTCATTCGTTGCTATAACGGAGATATGGATTCAGTCAAAGTCGCTGCTCTTACTGGTGTCGCGGCAAAGTTGATAAACGGCCGCACACTTCACTCTATGTTTAAATTGCCGGTACAGCGCGATGGAAAGATATTAAGATTGCCAAATCTCACTGGCATTTACTTAAAAAATTTGCGATTACAATGGCGGAAAACAGAATTACTGATTATTGATGAGATCTCAATGGTTCCCTACGAAATGCTGGATCATTTAAACTCACGATTGCAACAGATTAAAAACAGTGATGTATATTTTGGTGGAATAAATGTTTTGCTTTTTGGTGACTTAATGCAACTACCACCCGTGAGAGGAAGTCCAGTGTTTCATCAACCGAAAAGTTTCGAACCCGCAGATCATTTATGGCGAACGCTTTCGTTTTGTGAACTCACTCAAAATATGCGCCAACGAGGAGACACAACTTTTATAGAGCTCTTAAATGATCTACGAATAGGTGAGTTGAAGCCGCAACATTTGAGCATTCTCCTTAAAAAGGTCGAAAAAAATCTCAGCGGTGAATTTGCGGTTGGGAAAGCGCTGAGAATAGATCCAACAAACGATTTGGTGGATTCCCATAATGATCAAGCTCTTCAACATCATCAGTTACAAGGCCAACCAATGATTAAACTTAAAGCAGTTGACCGAATCTCTGACGCCATCAAAGATATAAGCAATATTGCCATTGAAAGGCTTATTCCAGAAGATATCAACAAGACTGGCGGCTTGCCAAGCACTCTGGTGATATTTGAAGGTGCGCGAGTCATGCTTCGTTATAATGTCGACACAAGTAAAGGACTGGTTAATGGAGCCATGGGTGAAGTCATCCAAATTATTTGGCCACTATATCGCAGAGCGCAAATTTACGCAAAAGATTTGCCAAAATTGAAAATAAATTTCTTTGGGATTGGTGAACACATCATCGAGCCAATGACAGTTGAGTTTCCAGCAAAGTTATCAGCCGGAACAGCAGAAAGGCGAATGCTGCCACTCATCCTTTGTTGGGCTGTGACCATTCACAAAATGCAAGGATCAACAGTCGATCATGCAGTAATTAACTTGGGTTCGAAGATTTTCGCTAAAGGCCAGGCTTATGTTGCTTTAAGTCGAGCAAGAGCTCTTAAAGGAATTCGATTAGAGGAACTCGACTGTTCAAAGATTCAAGATAAGTCATTTTGTAATTTGCCAGCATTGGCAGAATTAGAAAGAATGCGCGAGCTTCCTGACTACCGTAGTAATATTTAAAGACTGAGAAAGAACATTCTGACACAAAACAACAAAGTGATGAATCACGAGTGTCTTATGAATCCCGTCTCATCAAACAACGGCAATCTAATGCAATACGACGAAGTGAAGAATCGTCAAGAAACATCGGCAAATCTAATGCAAAACGACGAAGTGAAGAATCCTCAGCGTCTTATGAATCCCGTCTCATCAAACAACGGCAATCTAATGCAAAACAACGAAGTGAAGAATCACCAGTGTCTTATGAATCCCGTCTCATCAAACAACGGCAATCTAATGCAAAACAACGAAGTGAAGAATCACCAGTGTCTTATGAATCCCGTCTCAAGAAACACCGGCAACCTAATGCAAAACAACAATGTAAAGAATCGTCAAGAAACATCGGCATCTAATATAAAACGTCGAAATGAAGAATCACCAGTGTCTTATGAATCCCGTCTCATCAAACAATGGCAATCTAATGCAAAACGTGGAAGTGAAGAATCAACAGTGTCTCGGGAATCCCGTCTTATCAAATAATGGCAATCTAATGCAAAACAACGAAGTGATGAATCACTAGTGTCCCGTGAATCCCATCTCAAGAAACACCGGCAACCTAATGCAAAACAACGAATTGAAGAATCGTCAGTGTCTCATGAATCCCGTCACAAGAAACACAACCAATCTAATGCAAAACAACAATGTGTAGAATCGTCAAGAAACAACGGCAAATCTAATGCTAAACGAGGACGTGAAGAATCACCAGTGTCACGTGATTCAAGCTTTCACAAGATCGTCATTTTAATTTTCAGGAAAAAGACAGATGAACGTATTACTGGAAGTTTTTAAACCCTAAAGTAATATATTTTGTTTACGCTGATGGTATTTGTGAAGTTTGTCACAAAACTTTGCTATCCAAACCAAGTATCCAATTACACGATTCAACAAAATCTCGATTATCTTCCCGTGGCGTTGTCCAGCAAAGACTCATTGCTTTTTCGTCACCGTTTTAAAACTCATTTGATGTCAAAAAAACGACAACCTGTCCATATAAAGCGTACTGGAACAATCTTGATCCTGGAGTTATTCCACTTGATATCGCAATTTTAACACCAGTGGAGGTTCATTTGCTATCTCGAATCCTATCTTTTCTTGAAGATCATAAAGTATGATTGTGTGTCTGGACAGTACGGCTTCAAAGGTCAAGCAATTTTGTTTGCTCAGGATATCTTGCGAGGTGACAGAAAAGTGCCCCCATGTTACCGCGATCTCCTGATTCTGCTGGCCTAATCGTTGTAACTGAGTCATTAGACAATCTTGACATAACTCGAGAATTCGAGATCTCTCATGAAAATGTAAGCAACGCAATAGAATGGTTGAAATAAAATAATCCTCTTTATTGTGATGTATGGGTGTGGGGGGAGGAGGGAAGGGTAATTTGTGGCACTTTATTACCCGAGGGGTGTTATGTATGATCTTTCAATGATTTACGGGAACTACCTTGATTACGTAGTGTGGTTACTTGGATTTCCAAATGGAAAATGTACTAAGTACCTAAGTTCATTCCGGGTAGAAAGGCAATTGGTCATCCATGCCATTATGTCATCTCACAGTAGTAACTAATTATTTACAAACTGTCTCTGGTAAGCCAGTCTTTTCGATGTGTAACTAATGCCAACATTCAGTTATTACGGTCTGTAGTTTGGAAACTATCGCTTGCCTTGGCTGCCCTCAGCACCTACCATATCCTAAACACCTGGATAATATCCCCTCAGCAGCTACCATATTCTAAACATCTGGATAATCTCCCCTCACCAGCTACCATATTCTAAACATCTGGATAATCTCCCCTCACCAGCTACCATATTCTAAACATCTGGATAATCTCCCCTCACCAGCTACCATATTCTAAACATCTGGATAATCTCCCCTCACCAGCTACCATATTCTGAACACCTGGATACTCTGCACCCCTACCAACAATCTTGTATTACAACAGTCAGGTACCCGTGTGGAGCTAATGTCTTGTATTATAACAGTCATGTACCCGCGTGGAGCTAATGCCCTGAAATCATTTTGAAATATAATTAAACTCTATTACAACCTCAACTTTTCAAATAATAAAAAAAAACTGCTTCATATGGGTAGGCAATTGAGAGATAATTATAATCTATATTAAAATAGTTTGTCAATCAGTTGAATCCCTTAAAATTACTTTATTTTTTGTTGGTGTTAATTATCGTTTTCATATAACGTCTTACAGAATTATATGGTTTTCGTGCTTAGAGATTGACACTGTTTGAGAACCACTGGACCGAATTATGTTTTTGTTTTATTTCATGTTTGTTTTAAAATAAATATTTTATGGTCATGAATATTGTTCAATAACACGATGAGCGAGATGTGTAGTGTGGTTCTATTGTATTGAACTAAAAAATCCTTAAATAACTATAACTACGTCCCTAGGGATAGAACTGATGGTGAAGCGAATTATATTTTTAAAAGAACAACTCTTTTTTTAAAAAAATTTCGCACCCATATTTGGAAACGCTTTTACCTATATGAAATATTTCTTTGTTTGATTACAAATGAAAATTCGCACCCTGACCTCAAAATATATTAAGTGAGTTCACCAGCAGCGAATTGTGATACTTGATGTAAATAGTGAAGCGCAAACATGTGTTATAAGAGGGGCAACTCCTGAACTTTATTTTAATACGGGTTCATCAAGGGTTGACATCTCGAAGAATCACACTCAGATTTGATTGTGATTACTTATTTAATTAATTCACTAAATTATGATATTAATGTCATTGCATATCTGATCGACTGTTAATGATATCATCAAACTGGGCCTGATACTTTTGTTGTTTGAATAAATGTTTAAAAAAAACATAACGACGCTGTTTGTTCTACTTGGTTTGATTTGTGTTCAGGTGAAGTGCCTCTGGGAGAAATGACCAACTTTAATCAACATGTGGACACATTTCCTTGCGTCCACTCCACAAAACAGTCAGGTTAACTCCCCAACAAAGTGTAACAATTATTGCTGAGGCTTATTTTAAGTATTGTTATACTATACTATCCTGGTTAGAAGCATACTCAGTAGTCATTACATTTTATCACTATTTTAGGGATCGGTACTTAGTGGAATGCCACTTCAATAGTAGCATTAGATCGTCTACATTTGCGATGAAGTATTGTATTTTTAAAAGATATATATCAAACATATGCATATTTATTTATTAGTTTAATTTTTTACATCTTTATTACTTAATAGGTCCTTTTCTATATAATACTGATTAAAAATAATAATTACTAACATAAGGTTTATTGAATTTATACATAATATAAATTTGGTTGATACAAATTTACTATTTCCTGAATTTACTGTATCATAAACTTGAAAATTTATATTTAAAAACTTTTGATCGTTTTTTAACCCACTTGCTCGTAAGCTAGCGAGCTGAAATTTTGCATGCAGTTTCGTAACGATAATAAAAACAATGTATCAAAATTTCAGATCGATCGCATGGACCGTAATTAAATTATTGATTTTTTAGATTATTTTATTTATTCCTATGTATCATGCTATTTTTTGAGATAGAGCGTCCCGTAGTGTATTATATTGAACAACCTTTCTGTCGCGCAATAAGGTGCGTATTTTATTGACAACTCTTTTTATAAACATATTCCTGATCGGTGCGCATTATATTAAACATGTTTTACGACTCAACTGCAATTTTGTATTTCTGGATGGTCTGGCGCTGCGTATTATAATGAACATTCTTTTAGTTACTTCTCGTACATAAAGGATTTATAGTAAAAAACTTGGTTTTTTACGGGTTTTTCTTATTATATGGTCATGCGCTGCGTATTATAATGAACATTCTTTTAGTTACGTCTCGTACATAAAGGATTTATAGTCAAAAACTTGTTTTTTAAAATAATTTTTTAAAAATATATATAGGTGTATCTTCTATACTAATACAAGACGAAGTCCTGACTGACTCACTGACTCATCACTAATTCTCCAACTTCCCGTGTAGGTAGAAGCATGAAACTTTAGGAAGTTGTTGAGTAGCCTCTCGCGACGAAAATTGGAGTAAAAGAATTTTAAAATTAACACTAATGGGGGCTGGGGGCCCTAAAACGTTTTTTTCCTTATATGGCTTTTTATAAAATTAGAATTTCACTAATTCTCCTATTTCCCGAGTAGGCAGAAGCATGAAACTTTAGGAAGTTGTTGAGTACAATTCCCCGATGGTAACGGGAGAAAAAATATTTTAATTATCACTTCCTAGGCGCCGAGGGCCCAAATGAAGTCCTTTCCTTATATAAGCTATATGAAAACTAAAAATCACTAATTATTCTATTTCCCGTGTAGGTAGAAGCATGAAACTCTGAGTAGTTGATAAGTACACTTTCAGAATGGTAACAAGTGAAAAAAATATTTAAATTATCACTTACTGCGGGCCGGGGGCCCAAATGTAGTTTTTTTCTTATACAAAAAACTGACTCATCACTAATTCCCGCGTAGGTAGAAACATGAAACCTTGGGAAGTTGTTAAGTAGCCTTTTGCGACAATACTTGGCGTAAAAGAAATTTTAAATTCACAGTCATGGGGCCGGGGGCCCAAAACCATTTTCCCCCTAAAATGGGCTATATTAAAATGAAAAATAACTAATTCTCCTATTTTGCGAGTAGGTAGAAGCATGAAACTTTGGGAAGTTGTTGAGTACACTTCCGCGATGTTAAAATGCAAAAACAATATTTAAATTATCAAATATTGGGGGCCGGGGGCCCAAATGAAGTTGTTCCTTAAATGAGTTATATAAAAACTGAAAATCACAAATACTCATATTTCCCGTGTAGTTAGAAGCATGAAACTCTGAGTAGTTGATAAGTACACGTCCGCGATAGTAAAAGGTGAAAAAAAATATTCACACATACTGGGGGCCGGTGGCCAAAAAATATTTTTTTCTATTATTCAAAACTGACTCATCACGAATTCTCCAACTTCCCGTGTAGGTAGAAGCATGAAATTTTGGGAAGTTGTTGAGTACCCTCTCGCGATGCACATTGGCGTAAAAGAATTTTAAAATTCACTCTCATTGGGGCCGGGGGCCAAAACGCGTTTTTTTCCTTTATACTGAAAATCGCCTTATTCTCCACTTTCCCGTATAGGTAGAAACATGAAACTTTGGGAATTTGTTGAGTCCACTCCCTCGATGGTAGCATGTAAAACAAAATATTTAAATATATATAAATATATATATATATATATATATATATATATATATATATATATATAAGAATTTTGGGGGCCCAAATGTACATTTTTCTTATATAAAAGCTGACTCAAATCTAATTCTCTGATTTCCCGTGTAGATAAAAGCATGAAACGTTTGTAAATTACTGAGTACACTCCCGGGATGGTAACAGGTCAACAAATATTTAAATTTTCACTCACTGGGGGCCGGGGGCCCAATTTCTTTTCTTATATAAAAAGTTAATCATCACAGATTCTCCATTTTCCCATGTAGTTAGAGCATGAAATTTTGGGAAGTTGTTGAGTACACTCCCGGAATGGTAACAGGCGAATTTTTTTTCGTTTAATTATCACTCACTGGGGGCCCGGGACACTAAAGTAATATTTTTAACTTATATGAGCTAAATTACAAATAAAAAAACGTTGGATACTGTGTAAATGCATTTTTTACAAAACTTGGAAGATAAAAACTTGCTGGCCTATATTAAAATTCGTTAGGGCATTAAAATTTTATGTTTTCAATATTTTGTAGCCGAGGGCCACTAATCTCTTTTTTGTAAACGTTTAGACATTTTAACAAATTCGATTTCACTCAATTAAAAAAAAACTTGTTACTAACAAATATATTCATAATAATCCAAATTGAAATAAGCTGTTGTTTTGAACTATACATATTACCCCGACAGGGCCCCGGCCCTTATTTTAGTTTTTTTTAAAGACGTATTAACTGTAAATGTATTTTATTCATCCCGAGGCCAATAAACTTTAGGACGTTTTTGGGTACGCTCCATCGAAGGTTTCTGGCATTAAAAGTAAAAGTTTAAAAAACACCACTTATTCCGGGCTGGGGCCCATATGCCATATTTTAACACAAGTTATATAAAAGATATTTAAAATGTGGCTACTGGGTAAATGGATGAACTATGGCCAAATTTGATTTTTAAAAAATAATTATATAGGGTAATGAACTTATAACGTATTTTTCTTTGGGGCCGAGACCCAAAATATTTTTTTTTCGTAAACATTTAAAGCTTTTTTACCTTTACATGTTCAATTATTTAAATAAATATAGACACATATCTCTATCATGACCTAGATTGAAATCCTCAGACCTTATGAGATATGCACATCCTGCATCCATTTTGCACGGGGGTCCGTAATGTCATTTTAGTAACCATTTTATTTTACACGACCTTGACAAATATTGACAAACAAGTATATCAATCATGATCCAGACTGAAATCTATTGGTGTTTTGAATTGATGTGAAGCGGGTTTTTAACGCTTACTAAAATTCTAACTTCAGCAGTGGAGCGCGGGTATTTTGCTAGTCTATACTAATAAAAGGTAATGCCCTCACTCACTGACTGACTCATCACAAATTCTCCAACTTCCCGTGCAGGTAGGAGCATGAAACTTTGGGAAGTTGTTCAGTATCCTCTCGCGACGAAAATTGGCGTATAAGAATTTTAAAATTAACATGCATAGGGGCCGGGGTCCCAAATTTTTTTTTCCTTATATGGCCTATATAAAATATGAAAAACACAATTCTCCTATTTCCCGAGTAGGCAGAAGCATGAAAGTTCGGGTAGTTGTTGAGTACAAACCCGCGATGGCAATGGGAGAAAAATATTTAAATCATCACTTCCTAGGGGCCGGTGGCCCAAATAAATGTTTTTCCTAATATGAGCTATATAAAAAACTAAAAATCACAAATCCTCATATTTCCCATGTAGGTAGCAGCATGACACTCTGAGTAGTTGATAAGCATGGGCGTTGGGAAAGGGTGAAAGGGGGGCATTTGAGAAAAAAATGTCATAAAAATGTCATAAAGTTGTTACACTAAAACTGAACTAAATTTCCTGAAAGTTTATTACATTGAAGACAGTTTACATTTATCAAACATAAAAAAGAATTATATCTGCAAGTATAACTGATTACATTACTGATTGTTCTAAATATTCTAGTTGTTTAACAATTTCTGTAACATTTTCAGCAAAAATCCACAAGCCTTTATATTTATGTGACCATCTAGTTTCACAAAGCAAAGGAACATTTGGAATTAGGTTTCTTTGCTGATTACTTTCTCTGAAAAAAACATTATAATTGACTTAATTGTTCCTATTGTGTTTCGTACAACATTCACATTATTTAAATTGTTCACAACAAGATTTAGTTTATGTAAACTGCAATGTAAAAATACTGCTTTTGGATATTTTTTTCGAATTATTGCTTGGAATCCTCCTTATTTACCTGCCATTGTAGAACATCCGTAGTATCCTTGACCAACAAGCTTTGTCATATTTAATCAAAATTCTAATGAATTAGTAATGATGGTGTTGGATAAACCTTCAGCTGTTCTATTGACAATTGTAATATATCCCAGGAATTCTTCTGTGACCATCATTTTCCCATTTTGTTCTTTGACAAATCTAACACCAAGTGACATCTGCTCAATGCCTCCTGAAATGTCATTTGTCTCGTCAGCAAGTATAGAAAATGCAACTGAATTATTTGCTTCACGAACAATGTCTTCACGCAAGAGAGACCCACAAATTTCGATTTTAGTGTTTTGCGTAGTTGCCGAGATATACTCAGCGGTTACCCGTCAAAACGGCCCCGACATAACCGCCCCGGTCAAAACTGCCCCAGACAAATTGTTTACATTTTTTAACAAAAAACCTCTTTTTTTTGGTGCATTTTAAGCTTTCGTCAAATTTTTCACCCTTAAAAAAAGTGGTAAAATTGTAAAATCATTTCTTGTGATGTTATTATATTGTTTCTTGTCAACAAACAACAACTATTGGAACCATTTCGCGTAAAAACTATTAAATTCCCTTTTGTGGTGTTATTATTATTGTTTATTGTTAGCTAAACCTGACACTGAATAGGTGAGTAAAAATACGAATATATTTGATTGTAAATTTTACTAATAGTCCAGGCCGTTTTGTCGGGGCCGTTATGTCGGAGCCGTTTTGTCCGGGGCGTTTTGTCGATGAACCATACTCCGCACTACGCAAACCAATTGACAAACGATTACCAAGAACTTCATCTCCAGATTCAACACGAAACTCTAACAGTTCATACAAATTACCAGAATTTGATTCTGTTCCACGAAATGCTAAAACATGCATGCAGCAAAATAGGATTGTAGAAATTATGAGACCCAGTTTGTTGCGATTTTCTTGAATTTGTCTTCTAAACGATGACTCCAAATACTCATCTATAGAAACTGCTTTGGCTTCCAATAAAGCAAATAAAATTGCTTTCATCTTCATGAGAGCCTTTGTGCCATAATGTGCTTTGCAGGTTGCTACGTGCATCTTCGTTGAAATCTTTATATTTTGTACATGGTTTGATGACAAGTACCCAATAAACTCATAGAATTACTTTTTGCATAAAATAACACGCAATATTTGCAAAAGGCACCTATTAACATTTGCGAGTATACAAGCCACGGTGAATAGTCTGATAACCATGCATATCTAAAAGCTAAAAACTCTGTTTCCCTCACTCTCAGCTCTAAAATCATATTTTTTATCAAGGGTCCAACAATCACGAATCAGCTGCAATTTCAAATTATTTGAAAGGTCGTATGTCCAGACATACCTTCCAATATCCAATTTAGGAAATGAATAAGTGTCAGCGACAATCAAATTAGGAACAGTTGCTTCAGTTGTGTCTGGCTGTTGAACGTGTACTGTTGTCCTCAATGCCAATGATAAGTCAAATGCTGCAGACGCCCCAAAATCTTCTAATAACGGCATTTCGTAATCCCGCGATTTGTCTACTTTTCGATTTTTTTTAACCTGTAAAAAATTTCTGATATCCATCCTTGGTAATCCTGCAGTTTCTACACCCACGTATATTATTCCACAGTAAAATTCAATTTTCTCGTGAGAACTTAAGTTTTTAATTTATTAAATCCATTAATAAATGTTGTATTTTAGCTATTACAGCACTAATTTGTAAGTCTTGTTAATTTCTAAGGCTTTTTTCGACCCTTATTTTATACTGACCTTGAATTTAATTGAAAATTGTACCTGTATGGCATTGTCAGTTAAAATTTAAAAAAGTGTTTTTTTGTGTGCCCCCCCCCCTGGAAAAATTCCTAACGACGCCCATGTTGATAAGTACACTTCCGCGATGATAACGAGCCAAAACAATATTTAAATTGTCACTAACAGGGGGCCGGGGCGTAAAATAATTTTAAAATTCACTCTCATGGGGTCCGAGGGCCCAAAAACGCTTTTTCGCTATTATAGACTAAATAAAATAAGAAAATCCCTAATTCTCCTATTTGCCGAGTATGAAGAAGCATGAAACTTTGGGTAGTTGTTAAGTACACTTCCACCATGTTAACAGACGAAAACGATATTTAAACTATCACTTCCTAGGGGCCGGGGCCCAAATAGAGCTTTTTCCTTATATGAGCTATGTAAAAACTGAAAATCACAAATTCTCATATTTCAAGTGTAGTTAGAAGCGTGAAACTCTAGGTGGTTGATAAGTACACTTCCGCGATGGTAACAAGCCACAACAATAATTTAAATTATCACTTACTGGGGGCCGGGGGACCAAATGTATTTTTTTCTTATATGAGCTATATAAAAACTGAAAATCACAAATTCCCATATTTCCCGTGTAGGTAGAAGCATGAATCTCTTGGTAGTTGATAAGTAAACTTCCGCGATTGTAACAAGCCAAAACAATATTTAAATTATCACTTACTGGGGAAGGGGGCCCAAATGTATTTTTTTCTTATATAAAAACTGACTCATTACTAATTCTCAAACCTTCCGTGTAGCTAGAAGCATGAACCCTTAGGAAGCTGTTAAGTAGCCTCTCGCGACGATATTTGGCGTAAAAGAATTTTAAAATTCACACTCATGGGCATCGGGGGCCAACACACGTTTTTTTCCCTTATATGGGCTATATAAAAATTAAAAATCACTAATTCTCCTATTTTGCGAGTAGACAGAAGAATGAAACTTTGGGAAGTTGATGAGTACACTTCCGCGATGTTAACAGGCAAAAGATATTTAGATTATCACATACTGGAAGCCGGGTGCCCAAATGTAGTTTTTTTTCCTGATATGAGCTATATAAAAAAGTAAAATCAATAATTCTCCAATTTCCCGTGTAGGTAGAAGTATTACACTTTAGGTAGTTGTTGAGTAACATTTCGCGATGGTAACAGGTAAAAAAAATTATATAATTTTTCACTAACTTGGAGCCGGAGGCCCGAATGTAGTTTGTTTCTTATAAAAAAAAACTGGCTTATAACGAGTTCTCCAACCTACCATGTAGGTAGAAGAATGAAACTTTGGGAAGTTGTTGAATACAAACCCGTAATGGTAACAGGCAGAAAAACAATTTTGAAATTCACAGTCATGGGGGCCGGGGGCCCAAAACCTTTTTCCCCTTATAAAAATTAAGAATCAATCATTCTCCTATTTACCGAGGAGGTAGAATTATGAAACGTTGAGTAGTTGTTTAGCAACATTCCGCGATGGTAAAAGGTATACAAAATTATATAAATTATCACTCAATGGGGGCCGAAGACCCAAATGTAGTTTTTTTTCTTATATTAAAACCTACTCATCACTAATTCCCCAACTTTCCGTGAAGATAGACTTGCTGAGTACACTCTTATGACGATAATTGGCAAAAAAGAATGTATAATTTGAACTCTTGGTGGCCGGGGGCCCAAACGCGTTTTTTTCCTTATATGGGCTATATAAATCTGAATCAACACTAATTCCTCATCTTCCCGTGTAGGTTGAAGCATGAAACTTTGGAAAGTTGTTGAGTACCCTCCGGCAATGGTAAGAGGTGTAAAATTATAAAAAATTATCACTAACTAGGGAGCCGGGGGCCAAAATGTAGTTCTTTTTTCTTATACGAGCTATATAAAATAGACTCACCATTAAATATCAAATTTCCGTTTACGTAGGATCATCAAACTTTGGGAAGTTATTGAGTACCCTCCCGCAATGGTAACATACGAAAACAAAATTTAAATTATCACCTCGATGGGATTACTTGAAGTGATTTTTTACTTTTCTTTTTTGTTTTTCTGCGGGATCACGACAGACAGACTGACAAGACGGTGAAGTTTATATATTTAGTATCATCATGATCCAGATTAAAATCAATTGATGATTTGAATTTGTGTTACGCGGGTTCTAAACGGCAACTGAAATCCTAATTTCCACAGCATAGCGAGGGTATTTTGCTAGTACTATATAAAGCTCAGTGGGTGTTTATCTCGATTCTGTGACCAGCTTTCAATGAAGAACTAAATAACGAAGAAGGAACAAATTTGGCAGGACGATTAATTTTACCCTGCAGATGGTTTCATGATAGCTTTTGTAAATTTCCCTTTTGCCTGAAAGCAGTAAATTAAAAAAGAAAAACAGAAAATGTAGACAAAGAGACGAAAAATTATATCTAATTTCCATATTGAACAACTTTAGGCGGCCGTTCAAAAAAGAGTTTTTTTGGTACAGTATTTCTTTCAAGAATTTATTTAGAGCGGTGCGCTTTCTAGACTCTTTTATTGTCAGATAGCGTTTTCAAAAATCTTTATTTACGGTGCGCAACATTTCGTGTACTAATTTTAAATCGAACTGTGTCTTTTATTTTATAACTAGCAAAATACCCGCGCTCCGCTGCGGAAGTTAGAATTTTAGTAAGCGTTGAAAACCCGTTTCACACCAATTCTTAACACCAATAGATTTCAGTCTCAATCATGACTGATATACTTGTTTGTCAATATTTGTCAAGGTCGTGTAAAATAAAATGGGTACTAAAATGACATTACTGGCCCCCGTGCAAAATTGATGCAGGGTGTGCATATCTCATAAGGTCTGAGGATTTCAATCTAGGTCATGATAGAGAAATGTGACTATATTTATTTAAATTATTTTTAAGGTAAAAAAGCTTTAAATGTTTACGAAAAAAAATATTTTGGGTCCCGACCCCAAAGGAACCGACGTAGCCTCTCACGACGAAAATTGGAGTAAAAGAATTTTAAAATTAACACTCATGGGGGCCGGCGACCAAAAAACATTTTTTTCCTTATATGGTCTATATAAAATTTGAATATCACTAATTCTCCTAATTCCCGAGTAGGCAGAAGCATGAAACTTTGGGAAGTTGTTGAGTACAATCCCGCAATGGTAACGGGAGAAAAATTATTTAAATTATCACTTCCTGGGGGCCGGGGGCCCAAATGAAGTTTTTTCCTTTCATGAGCAATATAAAAATTAAAAATCACTAATTCTCCCCCCGTCCCCCAGAAAGTGATAATTTAAATAATTTTTCTCCCGTTACCATCGCGGGATTGTACTCAACAACTTCCCAAAGTTTCATGCTTCTTCCTAATCGGAGTACATTGGGCCCCCGGCCCCCAGTAGTGTTAATTTAAATATTGTTTTTACATGTTACCATTGTGGAAGTGTACTTAACAACTACCCCAAGTTTCATGTTTCTACCTACACGGGAAAGGAGAATTAGGGATTTTTAGTTTTTATATAGCTCATAGAAGGAAAAAACTTTTTTTGGTCCCCCGCCCCCAGGAAGTGATAATTTAAATATTCTTTCTCCCGTTACCATCGCGGGATTGTACTCAACAACTTCCCAAAGTTTCATGCTTCTGCCTACTCGGGAAATAGGAGAATTCGTGATATTCAAATTTTATATAGACCATATAAGGAAAAAACGTTTTTGGGCCCCCGGCCCCACATGAGCGGGAATTTTAAAATTCTTTTACTCCAATTTTCGTCAATATTATACAATACACAGGGCCGCCACCAGACATTTTTGAGCCCCTGAAAACTGGTTACGTTGGGCCCATCTGGGCTCCACATCGTGCCTATACCTTTTCCCAGGTCCCCACATGCCAAAATCCTTGAAATATGTATACGAAATGACCAAAATGTAGCTTATCCGACAGCGACAATGCTGGCTGCATTTATAAAAACCAATGCAAGCTATCTCTGGAGCAAAAATTTCATGCTAAATAACAAACACGCCACATATTTGCAACAACAAAAGCAGTAGTAGAATTTCATTTTGTTTTATTCATTCATAAAAAAAATTAACAACAAAAGCAATAGTTAAAAAACAGTAATAAGTTTGTGTTCCATTCACTCATAACAAGTACATTTAAAAAAAATATATCGTTCAATAGAACGTTCAACATTTGAAGTGTACAACATTTACATACCAAAGGAAATAGCCATGTTTATAACATGAATTTTCATTTGAAATATAATAACATCCGTGGATAACACAACATGTTATTAATATATAAGTGTGTGAAGGCTGTTTGTATATTTACTGTGATGAGGGGGACCACCTTCATATTTTCATATTAGAAAAATCACGTATAACTTCATTGAAGTTTATCTGCTGGTAAGTTCGTGTTCAATCGAAATAATTGAAAGTCCAATGAATCTTTCTTGGCTCATGGTAGAACGCAATATATTTTTTTGTAATAGCCAATTTACTGAACGATCGATCTCCTTGAGCCACCGACACAGGAAGACAACAAAAAATCCTCAGGGCAATACACACTTCACTAAATATTCCTTAGGTAAATGCATAAAATAAAAACAGGGTATTAGTAGGCCTGACAGGACGTAACACAACAGCGAACGTTTCGGCAAAGAGCCTTCTTCAACGGACAAATAGTACACAAATGAAACGAATAAAACGAAATAATAGAAAAAAAAACACTTAGCTGCGGTGAAATCCAAGTAGTCCAGTAGAGATAAAGCAAGGAGAGAAAAGTAAGAGCTTAAATAGGAAAGGAAAGGGTGGGTGTGGCCAATCACTCAGCTTGTCAGTGCGAACACAACGTTGATCCCATGTGGTGTAAGAGTCCCATATTCATGGATTAGTCTATTCTCCAGACTGACCAGGCCGGGTGTGTTTGTACAAGAAACCAAGGCGGTGACAGACATGTCATCGACGCCCATGTGGTCCCGTCCATTGAAGTGTCGGGAGACAGGACACTGTTTGTCTTGTTTAATGGCACGTACATGTTCCGCGATACGGCAAGAGAGTAACCTCCCCGTTTCACCAATGTACTTCAAAGGACAGCGCTTACACACAATGGTGTAGACCACATTGCGGCTAGTACAAAGATAGCCATTCCTAATCTTGAATGTCCCCTTAGGGAAGACAATCTGGTCCGTCTGGCTAACAAAGGGACATGTCTTGCAGCGATTACGACCACATGGCTTAGTGCCCAGATGGGAGGACGGAATAAGCAGACGGCTACGAACCAATAGGTCTCGCAGATTTTTGTCCCTCCTGAATACAATGAGGGGTGGGGTTGAAAATATGTTGTTTGTCTCAGGGTCCGCGAGGAGGATGGTGCGGTTTTTCACAAATATTTCCTTTGCTCTGATGTTGTGGGGATGGTATGTGAGCACCAATTTGCTCCTTTCATTACTATCACTGGAGCGTGATACAAAGGCGTCGGCACGAGTGAAGTTTTTAACTCGCTGAAGTGCAGATTGAAGTATAGCTTCAGGGTAAGACCTTTGTCTAAAAAACTCCACCATTTCCAACGCCTTTTCCAAAAAGTCCTCATTAGATTGACACAGCCTACGGAGGCGAAGGAGTTGTGAAAATGGAATAGAATCCTTACAGGATTTAGGATGAGACGAGGGATAGAGTAGGTAAGAGTGACTGTCCGTAGGTTTGAAGTAGGCCGAAGTGAGGAGGCGGTTCTTCTGGAGAGTTACAGTAATGTCCAGGAAATTAACCGATAGTTCGGAAATCGTGTGAGTGAACTTAATGGAGGGGTGAAAAGAATCAACAAAGTTGATGAACGTGTCAAGTTCACTCCTCTCCATTTGAGTGACCCCAATGCCGTCATCAATGTATCTTTTATAAAATTCGGGGAGGCGACCAGTGTATTCTTGTTCCACTCTGTGCTCGAAATGGCCCATGAACAAGCATGCATAGCTGGGTCCCATTTTAGTCCCCATGGCGACCCCACTGATTTGGTCAAAGAACTGGCCATTGAACTCAAACGAGTTGAGGGTTAAGACCAATTCCGCCAAGCGTAGTAAGGCATGTGTAGGTATATTGGGGTGAGGTTGTCTGTCCAAAAAGTATTGTACAGCCAGAAGGCCATCGTTGTGGGGAATGGATGTATAGAGGGAACATACATCAAGGAGGAACAGATAGTTCTTTACGTTTGGATTGATGCTCAGAGAGTCGAATGTCCGTAAGGCATGGTTGGTGTCCTTAATGTACGTAGGGAGGGATGCCAATATCGGTTGGAAGACACTATCCAAGAATTCAGAAATGTGTTCTGTTGGACAAGAACATGCAGAGACAATAGGTCTACCAGGGTTACCATCCTTGTGAATTTTAGGAAGGAGATAAAAGGATGGCTTGCCCAGGTCACTGTCAAAAATGTGCATCCTGGACGCTGATTGAGGTAGAGCGCATTCTGTTATCAACTCATCGATGGTCTTTTTAACCACCGTGTTGTTTTTCATGATGGGATCTGTGGCTCTCTGTTGGTAGAACTGGGTGTCCTCCAGTTGTCTCTGAGCTTCCTTAATATACAACTCCTTATCCCATACAACTACGGCCCCGTCTTTGTCGGCCGGTTTGATGACAATGTCTTTACGGCTGCGCAATAAAGACAAGGCTTTCGACTCAACTTTAGAAAGGTTGGATTTACGGAGTCGAGGAAACAAAAGGTTTTTAATATCATTCTCTGTGCTTTTGATATATAAGTCCAGAGCCTTGGATTGACCAGGCGGTGGTGTCCAAGTAGATTTCCTTTGTTTTTTGAATGGGAATAACTCATCATCGGGAAGCGTGTTGTTTTTCCCGGCAAAATGGAACTGAAGTCTGAGAGCGCGGAAAAAACGTTGAGAATCGCTCTGTAGTTGAAAACGGTCGCAAGAAGGTGTAAGAGGAATGAATTTAAGACCCTTAGATAGAAGGGATCTTTCATTCTCTGAGAGTGGTAAATCTGGGGGTATGCAAATTACTAAATTCTTGTTGGTGGTGGTCTGTTGAGGTATAACTTGAGGAGGTTTAAGTTTACCAAGCTTCTTCTTTTTGTTAGTTGATAGAAACAGATATAAATCCCGGTTGAGTTGGTGGATAATGACTCTAATGAAGTTAAGTGCCAAGTGGTTATCACTTAACTTGGATCTCATACGGTCTTCAAGTCTGTATATCTGGGTGCTGAGATAAGCGATATACCGTTTGTGAGAGTGTACGAGTGTACACTCTCACAAACGGTATATCGCTTATCTCAGCACCCAGATATACAGACTTGAAGACCGTATGAGATCCAAGTTAAGTGATAACCACTTGGCACTTAACTTCATTAGAGTCATTATCCACCAACTCAACCGGGATTTATATCTGTTTCTATCAACTAATAAAAAGAAGAAGCTTGGTAAACTTAAACCTCCTCAAGTTATACCTCAACAGACCACCACCAACAAGAATTTAGTAATTTGCATACCCCCAGATTTACCACTCTCAGAGAATGAAAGATCCCTTCTATCTAAGGGTCTTAAATTCATTCCTCTTACACCTTCTTGCGACCGTTTTCAACTACAGAGCGATTCTCAACGTTTTTTCCGCGCTCTCAGACTTCAGTTCCATTTTGCCGGGAAAAACAACACGCTTCCCGATGATGAGTTATTCCCATTCAAAAAACAAAGGAAATCTACTTGGACACCACCGCCTGGTCAATCCAAGGCTCTGGACTTATATATCAAAAGCACAGAGAATGATATTAAAAACCTTTTGTTTCCTCGACTCCGTAAATCCAACCTTTCTAAAGTTGAGTCGAAAGCCTTGTCTTTATTGCGCAGCCGTAAAGACATTGTCATCAAACCGGCCGACAAAGACGGGGCCGTAGTTGTATGGGATAAGGAGTTGTATATTAAGGAAGCTCAGAGACAACTGGAGGACACCCAGTTCTACCAACAGAGAGCCACAGATCCCATCATGAAAAACAACACGGTGGTTAAAAAGACCATCGATGAGTTGATAACAGAATGCGCTCTACCTCAATCAGCGTCCAGGATGCACATTTTTGACAGTGACCTGGGCAAGCCATCCTTTTATCTCCTTCCTAAAATTCACAAGGATGGTAACCCTGGTAGACCTATTGTCTCTGCATGTTCTTGTCCAACAGAACACATTTCTGAATTCTTGGATAGTGTCTTCCAACCGATATTGGCATCCCTCCCTACGTACATTAAGGACACCAACCATGCCTTACGGACATTCGACTCTCTGAGCATCAATCCAAACGTAAAGAACTATCTGTTCCTCCTTGATGTATGTTCCCTCTATACATCCATTCCCCACAACGATGGCCTTCTGGCTGTACAATACTTTTTGGACAGACAACCTCACCCCAATATACCTACACATGCCTTACTACGCTTGGCGGAATTGGTCTTAACCCTCAACTCGTTTGAGTTCAATGGCCAGTTCTTTGACCAAATCAGTGGGGTCGCCATGGGGACTAAAATGGGACCCAGCTATGCATGCTTGTTCATGGGCCATTTCGAGCACAGAGTGGAACAAGAATACACTGGTCGCCTCCCCGAATTTTATAAAAGATACATTGATGATGGCATTGGGGTCACTCATATGGAGAGGAGTGAACTTGACACGTTCATCAACTTTGTTGATTCTTTTCACCCCTCCATTAAGTTCACTCACACGATTTCCGAACTATCGGTTAATTTCCTGGACATTACTGTAACTCTCCAGAAGAACCGCCTCCTCACTTCGGCCTACTTCAAACCTACGGACAGTCACTCTTACCTACTCTATCCCTCGTCTCATCCTAAATCCTGTAAGGATTCTATTCCATTTTCACAACTCCTTCGCCTCCGTAGGCTGTGTCAATCTAATGAGGACTTTTTGGAAAAGGCGTTGGAAATGGTGGAGTTTTTTAGACAAAGGTCTTACCCTGAAGCTATACTTCAATCTGCACTTCAGCGAGTTAAAAACTTCACTCGTGCCGACGCCTTTGTATCACTCTCCAGTGATAGTAATGAAAGGAGCAAATTGGTGCTCACATACCATCCCCACAACATCAGAGCAAAGGAAATATTTGTGAAAAACCGCACCATCCTCCTCGCGGACCCTGAGACAAACAACATATTTTCAACCCCACCCCTCATTGTATTCAGGAGGGACAAAAATCTGCGAGACCTATTGGTTCGTAGCCGTCTGCTTATTCCGTCCTCCCATCTGGGCACTAAGCCATGTGGTCGTAATCGCTGCAAGACATGTCCCTTTGTTAGCCAGACGGACCAGATTGTCTTCCCTAAGGGGACATTCAAGATTAGGAATGGCTATCTTTGTACTAGCCGCAATGTGGTCTACACCATTGTGTGTAAGCGCTGTCCTTTGAAGTACATTGGTGAAACGGGGAGGTTACTCTCTTGCCGTATCGCGGAACATGTACGTGCCATTAAACAAGACAAACAGTGTCCTGTCTCCCGACACTTCAATGGACGGGACCACATGGGCGTCGATGACATGTCTGTCACCGCCTTGGTTTCTTGTACAAACACACCCGGCCGGGTCAGTCTGGAGAATAGACTAATCCATGAATATGGGACTCTTACACCACATGGGATCAACGTTGTGTTCGCACTGACAAGCTGAGTGATTGGCCACACCCACCCTTTCCTTTCCTATTTAAGCTCTTACTTTTCTCTCCTTGCTTTATCTCTACTGGACTACTTGGATTTCACCGCAGCTAAGTGTTTTTTTTTCTATTATTTCGTTTTATTCGTTTCATTTGTGTACTATTTGTCCGTTGAAGAAGGCTCTTTGCCGAAACGTTCGCTGTTGTGTTACGTCCTGTCAGGCCTACTAATACCCTGTTTTTATTTTATGCATTTACCTTTTTAAAAGCCTGATTGCAGTCCCACCCCCATTACTTTAAATATTCCTTCTAGCCCGAGTAAATAAATTGAATTAAAAAGATCAAGTGGATCAGACAACGCAGAGGCAGACGCTTCCTTGATGTTGAATGTTGCACCGTATACATTCTTCAAGAGAAGCAACTCGTCTTTAAAAAGACTGGTAAGATCACGTGGATATTTAACCACTAAATCAGCACAAGAGGACGAGATTTCTTCAGAAGACAGACTTCTAAAATTTAGAACTGGATTGCATTGTTTCCAGATCTCGGTCAAAACGTTGAACCGATGGTTCATCTGCCCAATCACAGAATCCAAAATGAAATACAAAACTTATGTAGTGAAATTAGCTTCTGCTGATTCCTCGACACCCGCGACGTCTTGGGAATCATTGGACGTTTCGGAATCTGAACGGAAAGGTCCTTTTGCCGTGACGCCGCGTCGTCTTTAGTTCTGTAGGCATTCCTAATTCTTTGATACATGCTGTGCTTCTGAGAAAATAGTGTGGCAATTATCTCTCAACTGCTGCAATTCATTTGAGAGATCCTTGATGTTAGGTGACGCGATTTCAAGTGATATTCCCTATGATTGGAGTATCAGATTTCTTTCATTGAAGCACGTCAAATTTTTTTAGCCAGAATGCTGCCATCAACACTGTGGTGAAGGAAGAGAAATATTTTTTCAGTCCACATGCTTCGCTTCTAATATCATTTGTGTACTTAGTCGTGGACATCACTGTCTCGAGAACAGGAAGAATGCTAGGCAACCTCTGAGCAATTGGACGCAAGGCATCAACTCTTGAACACCAGCGCGTGTCACTCAGATTATGCAGGGAGCATCTTTTTTATTCCAGCAAGAGATTCCATCTTTCTGGACAAGAGCTGAATAATTTGTAGAGGCGATTCACGTTTCCAAAGAATATTATTGCATCTCTGCAACATGACGCAGCATTTATCCCGACCAGATTCAGTGTGTGAGCTGCACATGGAGCAGCATCATTCTTTTGTAAAATCCGCGCTTGAACACCTTTCATTTTCCCCGCCATGTTTACGCCGTTGTCAAAACCCTGTCCACGACAATCTTTGAGCTCAATTCCATGTTCGTATAAGCGAGAAATTAGTGTTTCTGCAATTTCTTCTCCTGTCTTCTGATTGCACGGGAAGAACTCTACAAATCTCTCTTGTATTGACCATTTGTTCTCAGCGCTTTTATGGACGTATCGTAATATGAGAACATTTTGTTCGATATGGGATACGTCAGGAGTAGCATCACATATAATTAAAAAATAAACTGCTTCCCTTCTTTCAAGCAAAATCTTGACTAGAAAATGTTTCCCGCATAAAGAAATTAATTCGTTTTGTGTCTTCCATGACAAATAATGATTACGCATTCTTTCACCATGCTGTTTCTTTAAACTTTTCACCCGTTTTGCCAATACCTTTTTTTATTTTAAAGACAATTGCTCCTCATTTTCAGAAGACAATCACATTCTTGTCTATCTTATCTTATCTGTTTACAGACGCTCCTTCTATACAGAAGATTATTGCGTCATACGTATATGTTATCTATAACATAAGTAACAACTAACTTGATAC
This sequence comes from Ampullaceana balthica, assembly GCA_944989445.1. NCBI lineage: Eukaryota > Metazoa > Mollusca > Gastropoda > Lymnaeidae > Ampullaceana > Ampullaceana balthica. The sequence goes on along the minus strand of CALYLW010000305.1, from coordinate 41,887 downwards.
TTTTTAAATTCTATTTATTATTACTGTTAACACTGCTAGAATTAGCAGTGTAAATCAAAATCAATTTTCATTATTATTGCCAAAGTAAAGTCATAAATTGTCGTAATCGTATTAATATATTTTTATTAAATCCCTTATATTAACTTCGCGGCCATCTCTGTCGTCATCTCTCTCTCTCTCTGTCTGTCTTGGGCGGGCGGAAAAACAAAAGTAAAAAATGACCCACTTACCGTAATCCGATCAAGCTGAAATTTTGCACACGGGCCCATCTGACCTAACAATGCATCGCATCAAAATTTCAGATCGATAGATTGTATCGTAATTAAATTAATGCATTTTTAGTTTATCCTTATATGAGGTATGTAATTCAAATTCACGGTTTGTTATTGTTTTTTTCCCACGTGAGAGTTTGAGTTGATGCATTGACGCGACCCATCGACGTACCCGCGTGCTTTTGTTTACATTTTACGTGTCATGCTGAGCTCAGTCCCCCCCCCCTAGGGTTATGAAGCAAAGTTGAGTTAAGAGTTTGAAAATAAAAAATACTGTTAGTTATGTCTTATATATCAGGGATTTGTAGTCAAAAACTTTGTTTTTACGGGTTTGTTTTATTAAATCCCTTATATTAACTTCACCGCCGTCTCTCTCTGTCTCTCTGTCTGTCGTCATCTCATGGGCGGGCGGAAAACAAAAGTAAAAAATTACCCACTTCCCGTGATCCGATCGAGCTGCAATTTGGCACACGGACCTGTCTATCCTAACAATGCATCGTATCAAAATTTCAGATCGATCGAACGTACCGTAATTGAATTAATGCATTTTTAGTTTATCCTGATATAACGTATGTAATTCAAACTCACTGTTTGTTATTGTTTTTTGTCCACGTGAAAGTTTGAGTTGACGCGTTGAGGCGACGCATCGAAACACCGGCGTGCTTTTGTTTACATTTTACGTGTCACGCTGAGCTCGGTCAAGCGATCGAAGACCAGACTTTTCCCCTCTCCCCCCACCCACCCCCACCCCGCCCCCCCCCACCCAGGGTTATGAAGCAAAGTTGAGTTAAGACAGATTCAGTCAGTAAATGTTTGTAGCGTTTGAAAATAATCAATACTTTTAGTTATGTCTCATATATAAGGGATTTATAGTCAAAACTTTGTTTTTTACGGGTTTGTTTTATTTAAATCCTTTTATATTAACTCGTGGTGTCTGCAGCCGCCCGCCCGCCCGCCCTTGCTTGTCGCCAAAACTTTTGATCGATTTTTAACCCACTTGCTCGTAAGATAGCGAGCTGAAATTTTGCAGGCAGTTTCGTACCGATGATAAAAACAATGTATCAAAATTTCAGATCGATCGCATGTACCGTAATTAAATTATTGATTTTTTAGATTATTTTATTTATTCATATGTATCATGCTATTTTTTGAGATAGAGCGTCGCGGTGCGTATTATATTGAACAACCTTTCTGTCGCGCAATAAGGTGCGTATTTTATTGACAACTCTTTTTATAAACATATTCCTGATCGGTGCGCATTATATTAAACATGTTTTACGACACAACTGCAATTTTGTATTTCTGGATGGTCTGGCGCTGCGTATTATAATGAACATTCTTTTAGTTACGTCTCGTACATAAAGGATTTATAGTGAAAAACTTAGTTTTTTACGGGTTTTTAAAATTTATTTTTGAAGTAACGGTACATTTATTAATATTCTGGATTGAAATTTTAAAAATTTGTAATCATCTTATGTCTAGAGATTGAAAATGATTGAGAATCTCAACGGAAAACCCATGAACACAACGAATAAAATACGATCGGTGCCTTTTTTTTCTAACAAAAAAGTATTTATGCCTTATTTACAGCTTAACGGGTGGTAAAAGTGAAGAAAAAAATCAAATTTTTACATCCACTCGAATAAGTGAGAGAGTCACCGGAAGACATATATTTGAGCTAGTTTTTTTAAACTTTTTTGTTATATGTAACTTAAGTAATATTCCGAATATATATCAGCATTATAAAAATTAAGCGTGGCTGACGGGTTCCCCCTTCCGTTGGGGCCCCTGAATAAGTTCGTGGATTCACCTGGTGGCGGCCCTGCAACACGAATAAAGTTCGTATAAAGTCTAATTTCAAAGGTAAATCATGTGGTGCACTAAATGTCAGTTTTCTTAAAACTGTATAAACTTTCTTTTAAAAAAGTGTGCTTTTGATTTAAAATCAAATAATACAGTAAATTTTTTAAGGCCCCCAAAAATATGTCATTTTATGAGCTGAAAAAAGCTACAATGCAAAGGAAAAAAAAACATTAAAAAAATTAATAAATATAAATCCAAAGAAAAATAATCCGTTTATTTTAGTGGATCAAGTATTTGCCAGTTTAGTGCTTTGTTACTACTAGAATAAAGAGCGGGAAGCCATTTTAAATGACATAATAATTTATTAGAGGATAAATATCTAAGAATAGTGTGTCTTTTAAACAATTTATTTATTACTAGCTGACCCGCGGCGTAGCATACGCCGCTAATGATTTAGTGACGGGCGAAGACTTCCTAAAAGACACAGTTGTCAAAATGGGGTGAGTTTGGGCAAACGACTGTGACTGAATGAAAAGAAGGAACTCTGGAGAGACCCGCGGCGTATCACCCGTAAAAAATGATGGAAGCGTTCAGCTGAAATCTATTTATTTTGAAAAATTGCATTTTTTTAGGGCGCCTAAGGCGCCCACCTTTTTATAAATCCCAACTAACTTGTCCTTGTTTGATCAATACGAAATATTAAACTTTCTGAAATGTACACAAAGTATTTTATAACTTTTTACAATGTTCCCTTTTTACAAAATTAAAATATCAGCGAGAACAATGACGTCATATAATTTTTTTACAGCGCATATTTAATTTGCACACCTTTTGATGCATTGGTGCAGTAATTTGGTGCGCTGCTTTCTAAAATTAGTATCTGTTGAACATACTTGCTGCTTGGTGTCTCGCAGAGTCCGACCACGAAGAGAATTATATATATAGATTATTTTCCACCCTCCCCTAGGCATTAATGTTCACATAAGTATTTTCTAGCTCAAAAAATATCCCTATCGTCTAACACTACTTTCATGCTAAGACTATAAAATGGAAATGGTGTTTTGGGGATCTTTTTCCAAGAACCAAAGTAATCGTATGAAAAGACTAGGGTTTTTTAAACAGCCCAAGTAACCTATCATTGTTTGATAAATACGAAATATTAAACTTCTTGAAATACACACAAAGTATTTTATAATTATAAATCCTCAAATCCTCTTTTTACATAGTTACCTTTTCCAAATTTAAAATATTAGCTAAAATAATGACTTCATATAATTTTTTTTTACGGCGAGTCTTTAATTTATAATTATTTTGCACACCTACTGATGCGCACCTTGTTAGGCGAATATTAACATTATTAGCACAAACAATGGCGTCATAGCATAGGGTTATGGATCCAATGATCCAGTGACTTGAGTTATTATATTATTTATATACTAGGTTGTGTTGGGGCGCCTGCAGTGCCCACTTTTTAGGGCACCTACGGTGCCCACGTTTTTGAAAAGCCCAACGAACTTGTCCTTGTATGTTAAATACGTAATATTAAACTTCCTGAAATGTACACAAAGTATTTTATAATATGGGTTGTAAGGCGCCTACGGCGCCCATGTTTTTTAAAAACTGCACGTCCCGTCTGTCCTGTCCGTGACGCTACTAATTTTAGAAAGCAGCGCACCAAATTACTGCACCAAAAAATAACTCTTTGAGTCAGTCAGCACTGTTTACAACACAAATGCTGACGTCATAGGTTCGTGCGTTGTTTGGTTAATGTTAATCTGGAAACCAAAATAATTATGATTTTTAAGTCTATATTTTAAATTTTAAAAAAAGCAGAGTGATGTCCCTTAGCATTAGGCAGCATAATTGAGGGCGTTTATATAATAGATTTTTCATTTTATTAGTCATGTGAAAAGAAATTGAGCCTTGCCCATTAGAGTTTTGTAACTGTTAAGGACCTTTGTTATTCTGGTAGAGTATACCGAGGAAAACATGCGTAATTAAAGCAGAAATACCCAAATTGATGAGTAATATTTAAATTAACCATACTTTCTATCTTCTCGACAAAAAGATCGTGATTTACATGAAGAAGTGGTTTGATGTATCACTTTCCAAATTTCCTGATGCGTTTCTACTCTTCTATAAATTTTTAAGGGGAATTTGAGACCCAAAAACGAAATATATTTATGTTTTATTGTGCTTACCTCGTAGCCTGGCACGGGCATTTTGCTCATATATATATATTAGGGCTGCGGAAATTAACGATTAATTTCTCGATTAATCGTTAAAAATTTTTAACGATTAAATTTTTTTTAACAGATTAATCGACCCACCACTTATAAATGTACTGGAAGTCCAAAAGTAAAATATTTTGGTCGCTAAATATAAACTAATTTCCGGACGATTACACGAACATTTTTGTTTTAAACTATTCACTTAGGTGATTGTTCAAAATGTTGATAAAGGTTGTATCCATTGAGAGAAATCGTTTGCCTACCATGCAATGTTCCCTCTAAGTCTAAGCTCGTTGTTTCGTGTGCAAAGTTTAAAAAAAAACCTCGTTTGCAAAGTTACACAACGTCCATTTTTTGTGCAAAAATTTACAGAATTTTCTGCGCGGTAATTCTAAACTCCTGCGTGGCGTCGGTAAAATATCTGCGCAGCGGCGCTGCTTAAAGAGAACATTGCTGCCATAGTTCTAACACTTCGCTTACATATCACCTGCAAACCAAACATCCACTACAGTATCAGAAACTTCAAATGAGACAATCTAAAGCTATGTAAACGATTGTTCAGCTCGCTGGTTAATTGTCAATAAGACCCGCTCATCACTTGAACCAAGTAATGTCAATACACTTGTCTGTTTGCGTTGTTGGTTAAAAGATGTCATATAAAGAAACATTCCAGTGTTATTTCGATTTTCGACAAGTACGTTTAATAAATTTTACTTATGATACCATAAATTTCAATTTCGGCTTTAATCGAAATTAACGATTAATTAATCGATAATTTTTCAATAGTTAACGATTAATTTTAAATTAATCGATAACAGCCCTAATATATATATATATATACTAGGGCTGGCACTGATTAAAAAATTGTTCGATTAATCGGAAAAAATTTAATCGATTAATTATATTTCTTATAACGCATATATAGATCCCGCTAAGTTGCCATTCATTATTTCGCGAAATCGGTTAAGTCGCGGTATGGCTCCCAAATTTTGTGATGTAACACAGCAAATTCGTTCTGCTATGTAGGTCTAAATAAATAATAATTATACGAGGGAAAATTATGTAAGTAACCCAAAAAATTTCAATTATTAATAAACTTGGGGTTGAATGTTGTATATATACATGCATATACTAAAAATATACCCGCACAATGCAACGGTTGGGTACTGCCTTAAAAGTTTTGTTTACGAAGGTAAAAATGTTTGGACGTTTGTTTGGTTCCCACATACTCCCTCACTTTCACTTAGCTACGTGCAAATGAATTTAGTCGTTTGCTGCTTCATACAAAATACTTACTATGAAACTTGTTTAAATGAGTAAATTGCTTGGCTTAGATTATATAACAAATGAAACTAATTTTAATACAAAAATATAAAATACAGTAGTAGCATTCGTTATAAAATCAGTTCAATGGTAACTTGTTTCAAAATTATTTATTTTGTGTGTTAATTTTGTTTTACCGTCAAATAAGTGCTTATAAAAATGTGTTAAAAAATATAAATTTCTTCTCTTTTTAGAGGCAACTTATTATTGTTTACTTTGTTTGTTTGTTAGTAATTTAGAATTTAAATTAATTCGCTATTTTAATATCACGTTATTTAAAACTATTGATAATGCTTTATTTGCAAAGGTAAAGAAAAAGAATAATGGAGGTAGAAAATTTTAAGAAACAAAATGCAAACAATGCATCAAATAATTCTAAAATGAACGTTCGAGAAATGTTTTTTTTAAAATTTGTGTTTATTATTAAGAATATTTATATTGCATTAATTTTTTTAGTTAAAAAAATCAGTACAGAGAAGAAATGGAAGAAGGCCTTAGATTCTCAGTTGGGCTGATTGAACAGATAAGATATAATTTTATAATTTTCTGATTTTATCTGCAGTTATACGGCACGGACACAATGGGGTGTTTTATTGTTGGTTACATGATGGTGTCATTCGGTACAGGAAATCTGGTGGCTATTCTTGCAATGGACAAACTTAAGCCATGCTCGTCACACCCACTCTTTTTATCCCTTGGTAAGTGTCAAACTTGTTTCAGGGCTTGAAAGACTATCAAACTTAAGGAAACAAAATGTCAAAGACGTTAAAAAATATAAATGCTTGCAATTAAAAAATGTTTGTTGTTTTTTAAAAACCTTTTTTAAAAAATTCTTTATAGTCTTAAAAATTATACTTTTTGGTTGTTCACTAAGGTCTGTTTATAATTATTGTATCGGACATAGGTAGAGAGCTGTTTTAAAATGGTTTTTCTCCACTACATGGTCACCTGAGTTGTTAATTCTTTCTGGTTTGTAAAATTTATTTTTTTGTTTCATTTTTCCCTGCAATTCATATTTTCAATATTAAATAGCTGTTTCAAACTGTTTTAAATTTCTTTAATTACATTGTGCAAAGATAGACTGATAATATTTGTAATTTATACACTTTCAATCAATAAACATTCTTGAGTTTGGTCAACATTCTATTTTTGGTAATATTGAATTGTACATAATAAAATAGTAATGAAACAAGCTTTGGTTGTTTTTGTTTTTTAAATTCTTTATATTAACTCGTGGTGTCTGGTTGAACCCTTGATTGCTTGTCGGTCGCCAAAACTTTGGATCGGTTTTTAACGCACTTTATCGTAAGCTAACGAGCTGAAATTTAGCAGGCAGTTTCGTGGCGATGATAAAAACTATGTATCAAAATTTCAGATCGATCGCATGTACTGTAATTAAATAATTGAATTTTTAAATTATTTTATTTATTCCTATGTAACATGTTATTTTTTAGATAGAGTTTCGCGATGCGTATCATATTGGACAACCTTTCTATCGCGCAATAAGGTGCGTATTTTATTGACAACACTTTTTATAAACGCATTCCTGATTGGTGCACATTATGTTAAACATGTTTTACGACACAATTGCAATTTTGTATTTTTGGATGGTCTTGCGCTGCGTATTATAATGAACATTCTTTTAGTTACGTCTCGTACATAAAGGATTTATAGTGAAAGACTTGTTGTTTAACGGTTTTTTCATTATTAAAATCCTTTATATTAACTCGTGGTGTCTGGTTGCTTGCTTGCTTGCGCCCTTGTCGCCAAAACTTTGGATCGATTTTTAACCCAATTCCTCGTAAGCTAGCTAGCTGAAATTTAACAGGCAGTTTCGTACTCATGATAAAAACTATGTATCGAAATTTCAGATCGATCGCATGTACCGTCATTAAATTATTGAATTATTAGATTTTTTTTTATGCCCATGTATCATGTTATTTTTTGAGATAGAGCGTCGCGGTGCGTATTATATTGAACAACCTTTCTGTCGCGCATTAAGGTGCGTATTTTATTGACAACACTTTTTATAAACATACTAGCGTATCACCCGTCAAAAATGACGGAAGTTTTCAGCTGAAATCTATTTATTTTATAAAAAATGCACTTTTTCAAAAGCCCAACTAACTTGTCCTTCTATACATATATAAATCAAAGTATGTCTGTGAGTGTGTGTGTGTGTGCATGTCCTTTATAGCTGACTAAACCATTCATCCGATCGTCATGAAATTTTGGAGACTGTTGAGTACCTACCTGGGATGGTAACTGGCAACTTTGTTTTCTAAATTTAACACTCATGGGGCACCGGGGGCCCATAATGTCATTTTTGCTTACATGAGCTATATTGTTGTTGTTCGTCCGTCGATTCGATGAAGACCACTCTAGTCATCCAAGGGTTGCTGGGACTGGCTTTGTTTGTGCGTGCGCAGATGGCTGATGAGGCCGATCCTAGCACGGAAGGTTCGGGAACAGAAGGGACAAGGGACGAGTGGGACATCTCCAGGAGGGTTGACAGCACGGGCCTATCGGGCTTGCCTCTTCTTTTCTGCGGAGGTGATCCTGTTTGCCTCGCATGACCTGGCACCTTCGTGGATGGAAGAACGCCAGGTGGAACGGTCCATTGCAGCAAGTTCCCATGTGTCTGGGTTTATGGCAAACGCTTTCAGTGAGACTTTCAGTGTGTCTTTGCAGCGTTTCTTTTGCCCACCGTGGGACCGCTGGCCATGCTGGAGCTCGCCATAGAAGAGTCTCTTTGGCAGTCTCTCGTCTGGCATTCGGACCACGTGCCCTGCCCAACGAAGCTGGGACTGCATCAGGAGTGTGAATATGCTGGGGAGACCTGCCTTGGTCAGTATGACTGTGTCTGGTATTTTATCTTGCCATTTTATGCCGAGGATCTTCCTGGGGCTTGTTGAATGAAAGTGGTTAAGCTTCCTAGCATGGGCACTGATACACAGTCCATGTTTTACACGCATATAACAGTGTGGGGAGCACCACCGCCCTGTACACTTTCAGCTTGGTCTGGATGGTAATGCCTCTTCTGTTCCAGACATTTGGGTACAGCCTGCCAAAAGTGGAGCTGGCTCTGGCTATTCTGACGCTCACTTCGTCATCGATGGTGACATTTTGCGACAGTGTGCTGCCTAGGTATGAGAATCTTTGCACTGTGTTGAATCTCTGGCCGTTGACAGTGATGCTGGGCTCAACGTAGGGCCTTCCAGGCGCAGGCTGATGGAGGACTTCAGCTATATAAAAATTAGTTTAAGCGCTAGCTACTGTGTAAATTGTTGGATCTTAACCAAACTTTGTATATGACAACTTGATAGCCAATATTAAAATACTATAGGGCACTGAACTGCAAATAGTCATTCCTTAGGGGCTTAAATCTAAACGTTTACGAAATGTGAATGTTTGGGCCCCCAGCCCAAACATTCACATTTCGTAAACGTTTAAGATTTTATTCACCATTCAGTCATTAACAATCTTGACAAATAATGACACATGTATCCATTATTATACAAATTGAAATGAACAGGGGTTTTGAACTTTATATCTTGCACTGAATGGGCCCCGGGGCCCTTAATGTCTTTTTTTGCTTATATAAGATATATAAAAATTAGTTTATGCGTTAGCTACTGAGTAAATGAGTGGATCTAAACCAAAATTTGAATACAAAAACTTGGTAGCCCATATTAAAATACTATAGGGCACATAACTTCAAATGTCCATTCCTTCGGGGCCGGGGGCCCCAAAGTCTTTTCTTCGTATATGTTTAATGTATTTTCACCCCATTCAATTTTTCACGATCTTGAGGAATATATCTATGAGGAAACTTAATTAAATGAAAAGGTTTTTGAAATTTACATTTATCACCAAATGGGCCCAGGGGCCCTAAATGTCTTTTTTTCTTATATCTTCTATTATATAAAAATCAAAGTATGCCTGTGTGTGTGTGTGTGTGTGTGTGCATGTCCTTTATAGCTGACTAAACCATTCATCCGATCGTCATGAAATTTTTGGAGACTGTTAAGTACCTACCTGGGATGGTAACTGGCAACTTTGTTTTCTAAATTTAAACACTCATGGGGCACCGGGGGCCCATAATGTCATTTTTTGCTTATATGAGCTATATAAAAATTAGTTTAAGCGCTAGCTACTGTGTACATTGTTGGATCTTAACCAAACTTTTTATATAACAACTTGATAGCCAATATTAAAATACTATAGGGCACTGAACTCCTAATAGTCATTCCTTTGGGGCTGGGGGTCAAAAAATTCACATTTCTTAAATGTTTAAGATTTTATTAACCATTCAGTTTCATTAACAATCTTGACAAATAATGACACGTATGATCATGTATCCATTATTATACAAATTGAAATGAACAGGTGTTTTGAACTTTATATCTTGCACTGAATGGGCCCTGGGGCCCTTAATGTCTTTTTTGCTTATATAAGATATATAAAAATTAGTTTATGCGTTAGCTACTGAGTAAATGAGTGGATCTAAACCAAAATTTGAATACAAAAACTTGGCAACCCATACTAAAATACTATAGGGCACAGAACTTCAAATGTCCATTCCTTCGGGGCCGCGGGCGCCTAATGTATTTTCTTCGTATATGTTTAAGATATTTTTCTACATTCAATTTTTCACGATATTGAGGAATATATTTTTGAGGAAACTGTTTTAAAATGAACAGGTTTTTGAAATTAACATCTTTCAACAAAAGGGCCCAGGGGCCCCTAAATGCCGTTTTTTTCTTATATTAGCTGTATAAAAATTAGTATTAGCGTAAAATACTGAGAAAATTAATGTATCTTGACCCATTTTAGTATATAAAAACTCAAGGGTCTATATTTTATTACGATAGGGCACTGAACTCCTAATTTTCATTCCCACGGGGCTGGGGGCCCAAAATGTCTTTTTTGGTAAATGTTTAATATTTTATCGTCCATTCCATTTTAAACAATATTGAGAAATATAAATAAATGTAGGTATTTTGAAATTTATTCAAATGAACATATGTTTCGCACTTTATTTTTGCAATAATTGGGCCACTGGGGCCCTTAATGCCGTTTTTTGATAATACGAGATTTATAAAAAAAATTAGTTTATGCGTTAGCTACTGAGTAAATGATTGGATCTTAACCAAACTTTGTATACAAAAACTTGGTAGCCCATATTAAAATACTTAAGGTTTCTGAACTTTTTATGTCGATTTCTTTGGGGCCGGGGCCCCAAATATCTTTTTTCATATATGTTTAAGATATTTTTGCCATTCACTTTTTAACGATCTTGATAAATATATCCCTGATGAAACTGAATTAAAATGAAAAGGTTTTTGAAATTGACATTTGCACCGAATAGGCCCGGGCCCCCTTTATGTCGTTTTATTTTACTATATCTATATATATATAAAATCAAACTATGTGTGTGTGTGTGAGTCTGCATGTCCTTTATAGCTGACTAAACCATTCAGTATGCTCCGGGGATGGTAACTGGCTACTTTTTTTCAAAATTTAACACTAATGGGGTGCCAGGGGCCCATAATTTCATGTTTTGCTTATACGACCTATATAAAAATTAGTTTAAGCGTTAGCTACTGAGTAAATGAATAAATCTTAACAAAACTTTGTATACAAAAACTTGGTAGCCCATATTAAAATACTATAGGGCACTTGACTCCTTATGGCCACTCCTTCGGGGCTGGGGGCCCAAAATACCTTTTTACTTAAACGTTTAAGATTGTATTCCCCAATTCAATTATTAAAAAACTTGACAAATAATGGTTAATGTATCCATTATCATCCATATTGAAATGAACAGGTGTTTTGAACTTTATATCTTGCCCTGAATGGGCCCTGGGGCCCTTAATGTCGTTTTTTTGCTAATATGAGATATATAAAAATTAGTTTCTGCATTAGCTACTTGGTAAATGAATAGATCTTCACCAAAATTTGCACACAAAAACTTGGTAGCCCATATTAATATACTAAGGGGCACTGAACTTCTAATGTCAATATCTTCCGGGCCGGGGGCCCCAAATTTCTTTTTTTCGTATATGTTTAAGATATGTTTCCTATTTACTTTTTTAAAGATCTTGAGAAATATATTAACAATAAAACTGAATTAAAATGAACAGGTTTTTGAAATTGACCTCTTGCACCGAATGGGCTGGGGCCCCTTAATGTCATTTCCCCCCTATATTAGCTAAATTAAAAGTAGTTTAAGCGTTAAATAATGAGAAAATAACTGGATTTTGACCAAACTTATTATATAAAAACTTAATAGCCTATATTAATATAGTAATATAGGGTAGTGAACTCTTAATGTCCATTACCCTGGGAGCTGGGGTCCCGAAAAGTGTCTTTTTACTGAACTTTAATAATTTTATTCCCTATTCAATTATACTCGATATTTAGGAATATAGCTTGAGTACAATGGCAATAAAAAAAACTTTATTATCACTAATTTTGAGGGCCGGGGCCCTTAATATCGTTTCTTCTTTTGTACGCTATTTAATTATTAATTTATTTATCCGTTTGCTATGAAACTTGGAAGTTTTTTTCACACTTCCGCGAAGGTTTCTGGCATTATTGTTTTTAAACATACCACTCATTGGTTTCTTTAAATTTATTCATTTTTACTGAGATCGTTGCAACGCACGACGGGTCTGCTTGTGTTTGATAAATACGAAATATTAAACTTTCTGAAATGTACACAAAGTATTTAATTTTTATAATAGGGGTTGCAGGGCGTCTACGGCGCCCCCTTTGTTTTTTATTTATAATTAACCATCATCAAATCCTCTTTTTATATTGATCCCTTTTCCAAAATTAAAATATGAGCGAAAACAATGACGCAATATTATATTTTTGTACAGCGCATTTTTAATATGCACACCTTTTGATGCATTGGTGCAGTAATTTGGTTTTTCCTACTTTCTAAAATTAGTAGCGTCAGGACAGACTGACTGACTTGCGTGACAATTGCAAATTATATCGTTTTATTCCTGATCGGTGCGCATTATATTAAACATCTTTTACGACACAACTGCAATTTTGTATTTTTTGGATGGTCTTGCGCTGCGTATTATAATTATAATGTACATTCTTTTAGTTATGTCTCGTACATAAAGGATTTATAGTCAAAAACTTGGTTTTGTTACGGGTTTTTTTTATTTACATTTATTAGAGGGTTTTTAAAGAATATTTTAATGTATGTTTTTATGCAAAAGTGTTATATTTTATAGTGTTTCTTTAAAAAATCATGTTACGCGGCTCTAAGCTTGTCAGTTTTCACTAATAATATTTATATTTATAACCACCGAAATAGCACCAGAAGATTTGAAAGAAATAGAATAATGCTTTCTCATTTCTCCAATTGATTCAAATTTCAACTCAGTCAAATTAATTAAATATTAAATGTGTAAGTTTGCTTGGTTTAAAATGATTTCACAACAATTCTATTTCTGATATTGAATTTGACATTATACGTTACAGATTTTCCAACACATAGATCAAATCTTGTATACAATAAGTAGAAATATTTACAAAGAATTCAAGGTTTAGAAAATGCTTATGTGATAGAATTAAAATAAAATCACATCAACGTATCCATAACAGATCAATCGATTTCCTTATCTGCAAAATTGCAGTGCGACACTTTTGTTCCATAAATTTTAGGCACAATATGAAACAATATTAAAACAACAATAACAGTGAGATTACCAGTTATCAGCGTTCGAGTACCGTTTAGTTACAATATATTTAATTCATACAAGAAATAAGGGTTGCGAATTGAGTTTGCGAAGGGTAAAAAGGGTAAATTTAACCTAGAATTTTTGTAAAAATTTGTGATTATTATAGACAACACAATAATTCTTGAGTTTCAAATAGTTTAAATTTACCTTTCATTTATAAATAATAAAAAAGTAATGTCAACATTTGTTTTCTACTAATGTGCCACAAAAACAGAATCATAATTTATCATTTGTGGTTAACACTAGAGTTGCCCGTATGAACCAACAAAAGCTGGAGGAGGTACATAATTTTAATACATAGGAGCCATTATATCTAGAGATGGTACCCGTGAAGCTGAAATTCGATCTAGAATTGGTTCGGCAATTGCAGCAATGACGAAGTTAATCAACATATGGAGCAGCAAAAACATAAGCCTTCCAACAAAGCTCAGCCTTCTAACAGACCACTCATTTAAACTCTTGTCCTTTATGGATGTGAGACCAGCACACTACTGGCAACCACTGAAAGCAAGCTGCAGGTATTTGAAAACAAATGCATGAGAAAAATTGTCAAGATCTCTTATCTAGAGCACAAAACCAATGAATATGTCTGTCATAGAATAAAGTCTATTGCGGGTCGTCAAGAAACCATTATAATAACAATTAAGAGACGTAAGATCGCAAAGAGGTCGACAGCAGAAAAGTTGGCTTCACAACATTAAGGAATGGACAGGGCTCAGGTTGAATTAATTATTCTTGTCCGCTGCTCAAAATAGACAAATGTGGAGATCGTTGTCGTTTGATGTACCCATAGGCTCGCCCCAACGACCGCAACGGTCACGGGACTGATGATAAAAATGATGATGACACAAGAGAGAAAATCTCAGCCATAATTCTTATCAACCCTGAAAATCTAATACATCAAACTAAATGTTTTTGCGTTTATATTTTTATGTTGAATCTGTGCACTTCCTTTCTTTTAATCACACCCTTTTTAAAAAAAATTAATTTTTTTAAAGACACTGGAGTATATGCCTTAAAATACATTATATTCAAACTCTAGGTTTTCTCCTTAACATTGGAGTCCTCATCTTGACATCATTATGGAAACCCATAGGCAATGAATCGTCTGAATTATTGTTGTACACAGCATTTTGGGGTCTTGCAGACGGAACTCTACAAGCTCAGAGTCAAGGTAAGACCGCAAAATCGATTTTCCGACTAAATTTTGTAAGAATAGTTTTGGGATGTAATGAAAATGAAAGAAAAAGTGAATTGATAGGCACTCTCAAAAATGAAAATGAAATATTTATTATTAAAATAAATTAATATAAAGTATTATTGCGAACTCGATATACTTTTAAATTTTTATAATAGATAACAAAAAAATTTTTTTTTGTACATAAATTTATTTCTAAAAATCACAAACTGAGCACTAAAATATTCTTTAGAATTCCAACATCCTTCATAAAGTTACTACATTTTTATGAAAAGATGTATTCAATCATATAATTTTTACAAAAAATATGCAACTTCATTTTTTAGCTTGAACACATGTTTCGAATTGGCAAGAAAAATTCCAAACAGAAAAAAAATAATCATTTGAAATCCGAATAAGCCATACGAAATAATTAATCAGAAAATATATGAAACTATGGCAGGGAACAAAACTCCGTGAAGGAGTAGTTCCTTACCGAGAAGGGGTGGCCTCTAGCTGGGTCGGAGCACGAGTTGGGCAAGCGGACCTAGTGAGCGTTACCGGTGTAACAGGCCATATTAAACCCCTGACCAGAATATACCCGGGTATAATTTGGCCTAGGCCAGAATAAACCCGGGTATAATCTGGCCTAGGCTAGAATATACCACGGGGTTTAAACTTGCCTAGGCCAGAATATACCCCTCCAGGCCAGAATATACCCTTTTGACAACATGAGGATATGGAGTAAAAAATGAATGAATGACTCTTTAGACATTCTATTTGTGTTTTAGCTTTGTCAGAGAAGTTAAACTCATTTCGTAAGTAGGAAATATGTTTTATTTACAATAAAATATAATATTAAAATAATTTCTTTTATTACTATGTCTGATAGGATGGTCACCTTTTATATAAAGTTACAGACTTCACATATATAGATGGAATCAGCGGTTTTTTGTTTTGTTTTGTTTTTAAGTTGAATAATTCAAGCAATCATGAATTGATTTATTTTTTTAAATTTAAGCGCGATAAGGACTAGAATAGTTGTAACTTTTCAAACGCTTGCGAAAATTTATTTCGTGGACCTTGCTTATTAATCAAACCTTTATGTTTAATTATTTTGAGTATGTTAATAAAGATTTTTTAAAATATTTGAATTAAATTATGCAAGAATGTTGTGTTTGTTTGTTTTTCCTCTCATACATTTTAAATGTTACTGGCAACAACGGTTTAGGCCAATCTTCATTTTGTTTTTGAAATAAGCATATCATGGAGCCTTTCCTTTTTAAAAAATCTATCTAAATATACGCTGATCTGCCGAACAGGACAAGACTAAAAGTGTGGGAAACGTCGTTTTACTTCCCCAATGTTGTTTGTCGTATTTTCGAACCTTTATCTGTAGCTCGGTTTGCCTTCGCGGCGTCTTAAGACATTCAAAAGAAACCTTTGTTCCAGTAGCTCAAATCATTTATATTTTTTAAATCAGTGCTATTCATTTTTACCTGTGTTACTCTTAAAACAGTATGGTCATCCTTGTTGGATTTCGCCAATGTTGGATTATCCGCTTTCCATGCATTCATCTATTATTTTGAAGCACTGATTGTGTTCCGTTTTATCTGCATTCAAAAGAACCCCTGATCTCGTTGCTTCCTATGATATTATTTTAAACCAGCCGTATTACAGGTGTAACAGGCCAGATTAAACCCCTGACCAGAATATACCCGGGTATAATCTGGCCTAGGCCGGAATCCCCGGGGGTTAAACTGACCTAGGCCAGAATATACCACCAGGCCAGAATATACCCCTTTGACAACATGGGGATATATAGTAACAACTGGTGGACTTAGAGCTTCAGAAAGAGCAGATGCAGATTCTTATAAATTTCCTTCCTTGTGTGTAGCACAAACTCTAAAATTTGATGACATTATGGTAAGATCAACAGGAGTACAACCATATGATTGCCAGCTTATTTGATCGACTTTGCAAAGTATGTCACTTATATTTTGCCTCACAAACAATGTTGACGAAACATACAGGACAACACAAAGTTCGCTCTCAGGAGAATGTGCCCACCCAAACTGTTCAAGAATCAACTCAGATAAAACGCATCCTTCCTTTGAGAATCGCTCTAGAAGGCAAAGAGGCAGTTATTGCCAGAAGAGAAAATGCATATACAGAGGCTAGATGACAAAGTTGATCTGTCTGCAATAATCCTTCCAGGAAACGATGATGGTGAACGATTGATCTCAGTCGTAACTATGGATGAACACTTCACTTCACCGTTGTAAGATGATGTCCATGGAATATTTTTGAATGAAAGATAATTCACATGAACATAATGGACAGATTCAATATAGCACAAGAGTTGGTCACAGAATTTGTCAATCTAGTCTTTTTATTAAGTCAATTTTTTTGTTTCCTTTTTATTATTTAATCACTGGTTGAGGTCAAGTTTACCCAATCTACTTCTTATCCTGTGTCAATAGAATGCATGATCGGAAGATTATCTAAAACTTAACCTCGCCCATAGTAAATGAAAAGGTAGCAGATAAATGATGTGTGTTATATAATTGTTAAGTCTACTTTTTGCATTTTTTGTTTTCAAATTCGATCTAGATTGAGTAACTGTTTCATTGAATAACTGTGACAACTGTTGACAATTAACTATTCTACTATTAAGTCATTTTAATAATCTGATAATTCTTTTAAGTGTGGGTGTACGGGATTTCGGCTCCAGCTCCGGCAAATCCGGAATCCGGCTAATTTTAAAAATACAGTTTCGGCTACGCCAGGGTTTCACTTGATAAATCCGGCTGGCCGGTAGATCCCTAATTTATATATATATTCATAATCGCTCCGGCAAATTCGGAATCATGCCATTTAAACACATATAATTCCGGCTCCAGCCAAATTTAACTTCGTAAAACCGGCCAAATTCATCTCCGGTCGGATTTCAAAATTTTGAATCCTGTACATCCCTACTTTTAAGTGGGAATTTTATTTTTTGTTACAGTTTAATAGTGAAGTGTATTTAAAGTATTAAATAAAATATTTTAATTAGTTGTTAATTTTTTTTTATTCGAAAGTGTGACGTACTTTAGGGGGGGGGGTGTCCCGAGATTTGTGACAGGGGGGAGGGGGGTCAAAAATGGTCAAAAATAGCGTGTCCTACTTTATGGACGGCCCCTTTAGGGCGTTTAACCCACTAACAATTTCAAGAAGAATGCGTCTTAGCATAACTCTTGGCCTTACTTTTGAAAACGTTGTATTTTATGGTCGCACTCGAGATCTTGGACAACCAAGGCGTAAATATAAAACAAAAAGGGATGGAAACTGTTACAGCTCCATAAATTACATTCTGACTGGAACATAGGACAACCACATCCATCTCAGAGATAAAGTAGTTCAACATATGAACACTGGCATTACAAAACAACTACAGGACTACTTGAATCAAAATGTGGAGTGTATACACATTTCTGGTATTTCTCGTGATGGAGTCTGGGCAACCGATGCAGAAATCCTGGCAACAGCGAACCTTTTACGTTGGGATATTGTTTTCTACACCAAAGTCGGTGAATCGATGGATTGGTTGACCTATCCAGCAAGCTTTGATCTCCAGTCAACGACAGAACATGGACTTTACCTTCAAAACCAAAGCTGCCATTTTGATGTTGTAATTAGTGTTTAAATTTTACTGTAATTAACTGATTGGGTATTGCACAGACCTGACGATTGCCTTGTCAAATCCGCAACCATAACATTAGAGCTGTCCTCGGATCATTTTTGTGTTATATGTGAACTTAGGGTGATTGCCCCACTCCTTCCACAAAATTACGGGAGCTTCGGGGCATGAACCGTGACGCCTTCCGGCAAGATCTAAGTGTGGCGGTGTCCCCTGACCTCTGTCCCACTTTGGATAAGCTGAATAGTACACTACGCACTGTGCTGGACAGACACGCCCCTGTCACCAGCTAAAATGTCAAGTCAACACGGACAGCTCCCTGGTATTCATCAATAAGGAATGAACTTCGTCGCGCCAAGAACGATCGGTGTACAGCAGAAAAGAAGACGTGGTTGAAATCAAGACTCATTGTTCACATGCAAATTTATTCCACTGCCAAGCGACGTGTGACTAACATCGTACATCAAGCAAAAACTTTGTACTATAGTAATAAAATACTCACAAGTAGTAGGCAACTTTTTAATGTATGCAATAACCTCAGAGGGAGTGGTAAAGCTGTGGTCATTCCCTCTGCATATCCGTTGCATCAGCAAGCAGATATATTTTGTAATTTTTTTAACAAACAAAATTGCCGAAATTTGGGCTGAGCTTTACAGAACGATGTTACCGCCACATAATGTATCTCCCTTTTTTGTTGTGAGGTCAAGATTTGACATGTTCCAGCCTGTCACGTAAAATGAGGTCAAAGCTGTTATTCTAAAATCTAAACCAACGTCATGTTCTCTTGATCCAATCAACACTCCACTATTGGTTGAGTCATTAGATCACTTACTCCCAACAATAACACATATAGTAAATGAGAGTCTAGCATTAGGTACTTTTCAAACCTTATGTAATACTGCTGTATATAACCCTTGCTGAAAAAACAAGAGTTTGATCAAAACAATGTAAACAACTATCGACCTGTGTCCAATATTTCATTTATATCTAAAGTCATGGAAAAAGTAGTCTTAAAACAACTTTTTTCTTATCTTAATGACTACTCTCTTCTAAGTCCCAATCATTTGGCCTACAGACATTCTCACAGCACAGAGACCACCCTGTTTAAGGTAACAAATGACCTCCTACTCGCACTAGACAGTGGGAAAATCTCTATATTGGTCCTCTTAGATCTTAGTGCTGCTTTTGACACCATTGACCATCAATCATTGCTAAAAGCTAAAAACCCTGCAAAATTATTTTGGAATTTCTGGCTCAGTTCTGGTTTGGTTTCAATCATACTTATCAAACAGATCACATGTGGTATCAGTAGATGGCTGTATCTCTCACAGTGCTGACTTGGTTTATGGTGTGCCTCAGGGCTCCGTTTTGTGTTCGGTACTTTTCGTGCTGTATACAAGGCCACTACTTCTACTGTTCGAAAAGCATTCAGTTAAAAGCTAGTCATTTGCAGATGATACTCAGCTTTACACTCACACTGATCCATCTGATATTGACTTCACTGTCAAATTGATGCAAAAGTGCATTGGTGAGGTAAAGTCTTGGATGATTTTCAGCAAGCTCAAACTGAATGATGAATAGCGTAACGATGGTTACGGGTTCGAATCCATGTGAAGGCAAGGATTTGTTCCCGGGGCCTAGGGCGTCCCTGAGTCACCCAGCTCCGAATGGGTACCTAACACTAGTTAGGCGGCTGGGTAATGCATGGAACCCACAAAGCCGTGGCCTGTGAACGCTGCATCACTTGCCAACAGATCATCTGTCATGGTCTGTGGACGCAAATATCTTCGGCATAGAAGGAGCGTCTGTATAGATAAGATAAGATGACAAGACAGAAGCACTCATATTCTGCAACAACAAATCACGCAGTACTTTGTCTCTTCCGAATTCTATTCAGGTGGCCAGTTCTGATATACTGTTCAAAACATCGACTAGGAATCTTGGCTACATTATTTCTGACAATATGTCTACCAACAACTTCAACAACCACATCTGTCGCTTTGGCTACATTGCCATTCGTCAGATCAGCTCAATCCGTCATTACTTAACAGTTAGTGACACAAAAACTCTAGACTGTGCTCTTGTACTAGCTCGTATGGATTACTGCAATTCTCTCCTGTCAGGTGCGCAAAAACAATGCATTGAAAAACTACTGAACGTTCAAAATTCAGCTGCCAGATTAGTTCTAAAGGCAAAAACATGACTATGTTACTCCGCACTTTACTCACTTCATTGGCTACCTATACAGGCCCGAATTGATTACAAACTGGCCGTTCTCAGTCACAACTTCTTTTCTGATTCATGCCCTTCCTATCTTAATGAGCTTCTGTCGGTCTACTCACCAAGTCGTCAGCTACACTCTTCTGCAGACACGAATGGAATTCTCTACCATTACACATCCGGAGTATTTCATCTACCATGTCCTTCAAAACTGCACTTAAGACACATCTTTTTCTTGGTGTGGTACGAGTTTTTCCTCATAATTCGTACCTTGCTGTTCAAAAAGGAGTGATCCGTGTCGCAGTCGGCGCTGTGATAGCTGCGGGTGAGTAGGACGCTATCCAGTTGTGCACGCCTGGTGATGATGAGATCCTAGCTGAAGCCATTGGCGCGATCGAGGGTCCCTCCACGATACTTGGTGTATATCCTTGCATTTGAAGAAAGTGTTGGTCACACACAAGCCTCATGAGTGATTATTTGAATAATCAGATTATAAACAAATAAATGCAAACTATTTCATTAATAAAAAATTCAAACAAAATTATTAGGCTTTATAAAGAGAAACTTTTACAGATAATAAGAATATAAAACTGAAAAGCTACCTTACTTTTGTAAGCGCTGTACTAGCATATGCATCTTCCGTATTGGACCCATACACCAAATAAAGCTTTAATTAATTAACTTTAACAAATTCAAACACAAGCTAGTAGTTTCATTACTGGAGAATATTCAAAACTGACAAGAGTAAAACCTTTAGTTAAAGTTAAATCATTAAACCTTGAAACACTAGAGGATAGAAGAAGAAAGAGCTCAGTTTTTATAATACATAAGGCTATTTATTCTAAATTGGAAATTCAACACAAAGATAATCTAATACAGGGGTTGCCAGATCTGTAGTAACCGAGAGCCATTTTAAGATTTAAAAAAAAACACTTTGGAGCCACATTAAAGCACTAACAGCGATTAAACATGGCTTGGAAATCTTCCAGTAATCCTTGTAACAAATATTTCATTAACTGTACGCGAGCCAAAATGTGAACACAGAAGAGTTGTATGCGGCTCGCCAGCCACGGTTTGGCCACCTTTGATCTAATACAACCCTAAGATAGACATAGGGATACAAACATATTTCTTATTCCATATGCAACAAAAAACACATACAAATTCTCGTTCTGCCCGTCCGGAATTCGTACGTGGAATGGATGCCTGAGGAAACCAGGAAAACCAACGCTGTATCAAAATTTAAACTCTAATAAAAATGCAAGACTAGACATAAACCAAGGATAAGCATATGATGCAATAGCCGTCTGTATAGAAGGAGCGTCTTTAAATGATAAGATAAGATAAGGGTAAGGAGCCCAAAGTGTTCGCACCCGTTTGAAAAGCAACAAATGTAACCATGCTTAAATTATTTATTAAAAATAATTCATGTAGTGTTTGATTAAGTTAATGTTATAATGTTAAAGCTGTTTTCATATATATTTGTTTGAATTGTAACTTTTATCTAGAATCGTCGAAAAAATATAAGTTTTTCATATTTTAAAAACGACAAAACGGGAGTATTATTTTCAAATAAAAGGTCATGCTCTTTTCATTCATAGTAAAATATTTTATAATTTATTATTATTTAATTTTACAAAAACAATTTTGCTACTTTAGAAAAAAGTTTAACTAACTGATAGAGCTAAAACATTAATAGAACGTATAACAGGTCATTCATCAATTTTTTACTATATATCCCCATGCTGTCAAAGGGGTATATTCTGGCCTGAGGGGTATATTAAGGCCTAGGCCAGTTTAAACCCCCGGCTAGATTATACCGGGGTATATCTGGCCTGTTACACCGGTTCAGGGCCAGGTGCCGTGAACAACTTAACGGAAGCCATCCAGTGATGGTAACTTGATGATCTCCCGCCCAGCGGCAGTCCTTAACCATACAGACTCGTTTGTAGCGAGTCGAAGTAGGTCACTTGTGAGGTCACTTTTAGTGAAGGGGAATTTCGGCCTTGTCCTCGATGCCCAGGCAGCCACTTCAGAAACGACTTTCCGCTTTTAGATTCCGTTGGGGAAGGGGACATTGTGGCTGGGGGGTGGTGGTCCGGGAAGACCAATGAAGGCTCAGGGCTGCTGACCTTTCTCCACAATAGGTTCATTAAACTGTGGCGAATGTGATTTAAATCCTAACATACAAAAGAAATCACCTGGTCATGAAATTAACCAAAGTATGTAAAAAAAATTAAATCTTAACTTGCAAAGGAAATTTATAAAGAAAAAACAACCGCTGCCGAAACTCTCATTCCAATTTCCAAAGACGGCTAACCAGACGAACAGAAGGCCAGCTTTCATGACGTCGCATTGGTGCCTACTTGTACCTAAAGAATATTCCTGTGAAGAAGTAATGGAGGCCAAGCGATTCACCAAGTTTATCCCTTTCATGCACTCGGTCAAAAACGAACATCACGCAAAACTAAGGTCTTGGATTATACAACTAACACGCATCACTTGATTGCATCCGTACAGGACGATGCATTTTGAATCCTTACTAATCTACGAGAAATAGTTGCTGGTCATATCAATCCTTCCTTATAAAAACGTGCCAAAGGGATATTATAAGATCACTAGGTTGTGCTGCGGCGCCCAATGTTTTAGGGCGCCTACGGCGCCCACATTTTTCAAAATCCCAAACTAACTTGTCCTTGTATGATAAATACGTAATATTAAACTTCCTTAAATGTACACAAAGTAATTTATAATAGGGGTTGTAGGGCGCCTACGGCGCCCACTTTGTTTTTTGGTCTAAAGCCCAAGTAACTTATTCCTGAAATGTACACAAAGTATTTATCTAATATTTTTTACAGTGCTAATCACCAAACAATTTTTACAGTAAATTTAGAAAGCAGCGCACTAACTTATTGCACCAAAAAATAACTCTTTGAGTCAGTCAGCACTGTTTACAACACAAATGCTGACGTCATAGGTTCGTGCGTTGTTTGGTTAATGTTAATCTGGAAACCAAAAGGATTATGATTTAGCGTTAGGCCACAATCAGCGATAATTGAGCGTAAATATATCTCTATACATATAAGACGCATTTGTTGTCTGTCTGTCTGTTCCCTAATAACTCAAGATCCAGACAACCAAATAACGTGAAATTTGGTACACGTACACAAAATTATACCGGAAAGGTTATTAAACAGGTTTCGTTCCATATATATAAGATGCTGGGGACCGGGGGCCCAAAATGTAGTTTTTCCTTAAATGAGCTATATAAAATAAAAATTATTGAAAATTAAGACGTAAAATAATGACGCAAAATAATAAACATTTTGGTGTCGAGATTAACAAGAAGGCGACTATCGCCATAAAATAATTGTTTTGTTGTTGTTGCTTTGTTGTTGTTGCTTTTGTTGTTGTAGTTGTTGTTTTATTGTTGTTGTTGCTGTTGTTGTTGTAGTTGTTGTTGTTTTTTGGTTGTTGTTATTTTTGTTGTTGTTTTGTTTGTGTTGTTTTTGCTGTTGTTGTTGTTGTTGTCCACATCCCTTGCCCTGCGACGACAATGTCATTCATGTTGTTGTTGCTTTATTGTTGTTGCTTTATTGTTGTTGCTGTTGTTGTTGCTGTTGTTGTTGTAGTTGTTGTTTTGTTGTTGTTGCTTTGTTGTTGTTTTTGTTGTTGTTTTGTTTTTGTTGTTTTGTTGTTGATTTTGTTGTTTTTGTTGTTGTTCTGTTTTTGTTGTTTTGTTGTTGTTTTTGTTTTTGTTGTTGTTTTTGTTGCTGTTGTTGTTAAACCCGGGAAAACCGGGTACTTGCCCCTAGTATATAATAATAGTTCTGGTGAACTAGCTTTAATAAAAAAGAGATTTCCTCTGTAAGTAGTGTCAGTTATTTTTAAAACACTTTTTATGAAAATGAAAACCTTGAATTTGTAGGAGACGAATTTTTAGGCGTAAAAGTCTCTGTTCTTTAAAAATCATATTTTTTATGTTTAATTTAGTTCTTTTGAACATCGTCTGACACCAGGATTAGGATTTGCAGGAGTATCATACGATTTGAAGATATTAATATAATTCTTTACGAATTCAACATTCTTTTCAGCCATCGCTATTCGGTATGCTAAAGAAGAAAAAGACACCGCTATGACTGGTTTCCGGGTATGTCAAGGTGTTGGACTTATTGCGAGCTTTTTGACGTCTATCTACACACAAAATCTGATGACATCATTGTATGCAGCCCTGGTATTACATGTCATAGGTTTTCTTGGTCTTATTCTTGTTTCGAACGAAGTCGCAAGCAGAGATCGAATAAGCGGAAGTGATCTACATGAAGACTCTCAAGTTCACAGTGAAGTTGAACAATGTGGAATCGGCGCTTTAAATGAAAATGAGGCACAGATCACGTGATTTTTGTTTATTTTTAAAAAAAAATTTTAAGTCATGAGATTTATTTAACAGAAGGTAATACGTAGTTACAAATACTCGTATTATTACTACATGTTTATTAATTTTGATATTTACTTCGTTTTATGATCTTATAACTTCTTTCTAAATTTTTGTTACGATTAATGTAGCGTGAGCATTTAAATTTTAATTTTAAAAAATACTCCAAATGCGCAAATTAACTCCTTTAGACACACTATATCAAGCAAACTAGGAATTGTTTGCTTATGATGTGTATGTCCTCCAGAATTTAAAAGACAAAGCTACCAGCGGCGTTGCGTGGTTATGTGCCACGCGGGGCAGAACCCGATTTTGCTGCCCCCACCCGCGAAAAATATATTAATGCTATAAAGTAAAGATAGTCTTTATTAGAAAGTAATAATAAGGACACAATACATTTTCATGTTAGAAATAAAAAGAAATGCTTCATTTCTTGAATAAAATTGAAGTTTATGTTTTTCTCATTGCACAAAAGGCCGTCAAAAATGATGTCACGCGATTTTGGACGATTTGTACCCTCCTCCCCCCATCGTCACACGTCGTCACAAAAACGTAGACCCCACTCCAATATGACGTCACAAAGCATTGCTCCCTGCACCCCTCATACATGCCGTATTTCTATTTTTCAAATCGCTTTTTTGTGTTATTTAAGCATGTACTCTTATTAGGTAACCCCTGTAACACCATTTAAAACGTCATTAAATAAATTGTAAACAATCAAATATTTAAGTGTAAATTTTATTTAAAGTTGCGCGCTTTGATGTGACGTCACATTTCTTAACCACCCCTCCCCCTCGTCACCTCCCCCGAGGTGCGTGACGTTATTTATGGACAGACTCAAATCTTTCATGTATCAATGTTCAAAATAGTAATAGATTAGATAATCTTAGTTATTGATCTTGATTATTTTTTTAAAAATTTACTTAATTTTAGAGAATCTATTTTAACATCTTGCATTATTTCAGACAATGTTCTAATTAATGCCATTATTTTAGGCAGGGTAACTTCTAGCCTCAATATCTTAAAAACTAGAATAAATTATATGGTCTTGAATTCATTAATTCTCCTTTTTTCCCGTGGGGTTAAAATATTCCTTGTTTGACACTGGCAAGAAAGATATTTTGTATACTCTAATTTGAAGGCAACATTTCAAAGTCCAGTATATTAGCTGGTGTACGAAAATCTATTTTCTGAATTCGATGTAACTGCCAAAAACTCACATAAATTTCTACTGTAATCTCATGTTATGAAGAATGCAACTTTCTTCTCAACTGTTTTTAGTCACAGCATAGATCATATTCGATTCGATCACCAAACATTAGCTGTATCAGTCTTTGATTAGAAGATTCGGGAACGGGTTCAAAATAGCGACTGTCAAAACAGCGACCGTCATAATAGCGACTTCAAAATAGCGACTGTATCAAAAGAGCGACTGTCATAACAGCGACTTCACCACATAGCTATTCTTGTCCAACCGTTCACCTAACACAGTGGTTCCAATCTTTTTTGACAAATAGACCCATTTTCATTGTCTAAACTTACTTAAGGACCCTAGTGAAAAAACTACATAAATGCATAGTAACAAAAAAACACTCCAAAAAATAGCAACATTTTTATGAAGTATTAATTGAAATTAAAAATTGTGTTTAAAATAAAATTTAAAACAATTAACTTATGCTATATATACACGCATTCATTCAAATACACATATCTGCTCAGTAAAATTAAAATGTTAATCATGGTTACCCGAGCAGCGTCTTTTAACAATATTGACAGCCCCCTTGTCAAAACGTCCTGTGGTCGAACTTCCGGGGGTTACATAATAACATGTTACGAAGGCTAGACTAAGTGACGACCACGGACCCCGTGTTATGGAGAAGGTAAATAAAGGGATTGGGGCTGAGAGAATGTAGGTACCTTTATAAAGGACTATCTGACCACATTGTCTTGGGGTGGGGGTGGAGTTGGATATATTTGGAAGGACTTGCTACCTCAGAGGAGTGGTGCATTTAACACAATCATGAATTCGCCCTTAATGTTGATTGGTTTTCAGTATGTATACTTTTTAGTGGTAAATTAAACGATGAAAAAGGCGTGTAATAACTATTTCATGCTGTTTTTAACTTTTAATTGATAATAATATTAAACTATATTATTTTTATTTATTTTTTTAAATTAGAAAAAAACAACAACAATTTTACGAGGTAAAAACGAAAAGGGTCAAAACATCCGGGGATCAAAAAGTATTGTAGTCGAACTGTCTCTAGCTTAAAAAAGCAGTCACACGCCACCTCTGCCCCTACCACCGCAACCCCCTCCAATTAATTGACTGCATCTATGTTTGTTAATCTCTATCGAGCTTTCTGCAAAATATATTTGACTGAAGTAATAGCAGTTATATATTTTTTTTACAGAAATTAAAAAAAAATGTGTCCCGAAAATGTGTATACACTCTTTACAACACCAATATTTATTAGATAGTTGATTGTATTTAATTTTCTATTGTCCCTTCTGTACAAAAACCTACATGGCTTATCATGTCTTACTTTCTTGATTTTATAAACCCCATTGTAGGCTAGGCACAGTAAGTTTTTCAAAAAAAATTTCAAACATTATCACTAAAAAAAGAGAAAAGTCGCTATTTTGATACAGTCGCTGTTATGATGCAGTCGCTATTATGACGGTCGCTGTTTTGACAGTCGCTGTTTTGATACAGTCGCTATTTTGAAGTCGCTATTATGACGGTCGCTGTTTTGACAGTCGCTATTCTGCCCGGATGCCAAAGATTCGATTAAAAGAATGAGGTCTCCACATACAATTTTATTAAATGTCAAAGCATCCTTTAAGTATTGAATTCTTTCTCCGTGAAATGCCTCTGCTTAGCATTTTGTTAACACTACACGTTCGTAAATAATTTCCGGCATCTTTGACATAAATTAGAAAATAAAAATATTTGATTGTGTCTATCAAAGTTCCTGCGTCTGTTCGTGTGTTGAGCACATCAGTTCTTCTATTGCTTTAAATATAACCTAAAATGGCTTCTTGGTATATTCACTTTATTGTATAATGAAGTCTGTTTAATGCCTTGCCAATGCTTAAACTAATTTTATTAGGGCTGTTATCGATTAATTTAAATTTAATCGTTAACTTTTGAAAAATTATCGATTTATTAATCGATAATTTCGATTAAAACCAAAAATAGAAATTTATGACGTCATTAAACTGAACATTTCTCACGGACATTGAAAATTAAGAATATTTTGAACTAAATTTCATGACAATGTCTGATTCAATGTGTTGATACTTGATTTGTGCTGAAGGTGGTACGTCAGCGATGTATTTGATCCTTTAAAAGAGAATTGTTTATGGTAGTGGACACAGTAAACGTTTTCACCATCTTCGACTTTGCCATCCGCAGTTAGCTTAAAAACAACATATTTGCTCAACTTTCTAGTTATATGTTTAATTAAATTTAACTGCGCTGATGCTGTCAGCAGGGCGGTCTTAACGCATAGGCCCATTGGGCATTTTCCCGGGGGCCAACGAGCATATGGGCCCCATGGGAATATGTTTATTTATATATATTATATAAATTCATTTTTTATTCCTGCGGGGGAAGGGCCCAACACTATTTCTTTGCCCGGGGGCCCAAAATGGTGTAAAGACGGCTCTGGCTGTCAGCCATTTTTTATTTGACGTCTGCAGGTCAACATAAATTAATCAAATAAATTTTAATATTATGCGGGAGATGTTTGTACATAAAAAAATATATATAAATTATTATTAATTATTAATAATTTATTATTTATTACTAAAATTTTTAAAAAATATTTTAAATATTTTCTTAAATTTTAATCGAATTTTTATCGATTAAAATTGTTTTAATCGATATTTAATCGATACAATTTTTAACGATTAATCGAGAAATTAATCGATAATTTCCGCAGCCCTAAATTTTATAATTCTCATATAAGAAAAAAAAACCACATATTATGGGCCGCCATGAGTGCACAAAAAAAAGTTGCAAGTGACCATCCCCAGGAGCGTACTCAAAAGTCTCCAAAGTTTCATGGTGATCGGATGAATGGTTTAGTCAGCTATAAAGGACCTTGATATATATATATATATATATATATATATATATATATATATAATTTCAGAGATGTCGTAAGAACTTCCTGCCATTTAGTTTTGTTCTTTATTAATAGTATATTCTTTTTACCCAATTACTGATTCTCTCACATTGCAAAAACGTTGGTAATGTTGAGCACTTCTTCATGAGTGGCTACTTTTGTATTTGTTGCATAGTTTTAATTCCATTAGATAAGCAATTTTATTCATTATTTTTATTTATTCTACGTAATAAAGACATTAAAATAAGTATGCTTTCAAAGAATAAACCATATAAGTGTGCCAACAAGTGTGTTCCAGTAGTTTACCTACGTTAAAATTAATTTAATGTGCCAGCACATAATTGTAATGTTCGTACACTAATTCAGCCCCTATGTTTTTCAGCTTAATGGTATTAATATCAGAAGTCTTTGGATTAATAAATGAAAGGAGTTTGAAATTTTGGCATTAGAAATGTCCACGTATTTTAATAGTTTCTTCCTTTAAAAAAATGTTATCTTTGCTTTTCTATTTTATTAAACTTTATCACACCGTTTTTTATATTTTAGAAGCTAATTAACAAAGAGAAATTTGACGCCCCCTCCTCCCCAACAATGTGCTGCTCGGAAAATTCGATTCGTTCATGTTTCAAATTGATAGGGTACAATCAGGTGCTGGTTTTCCAGAACAGTAGCCTGAGAATCATAAGAATTTAGAAGTTTTGGCAGTTGAAACGTTCACATGCTTTATGACAGTTCCTTTATTTCTTTTATTAATTTTTTAAAAGGCTTTTCTCTTATTTCGATTATAAATTTTGTATTGTTAGAAACTGCTAGGAATTTACCGCCCATGGTGAAGTGCCGCCCGGGGCATTCGCCCCCTCCCCTCTCTCGCTACGCCACTGAAAGCTACATAACGCATTTGGATTAATTTTTTATGAGTGTATTGGCAATTAATTAATTCTGAAAATAATAATAGTTTTACGCTGCCATATTATATATTTTAAAATTTACAGATATTGAATTGATTGTAGTTAGCTTTATAAATAATTTAATATGTAATTGTAACAATATTTCCAACAACTTTTGATGGGATTGATTCCCTTTCGCCATATTTGATCCTTTATTTTGGTGGATTCACATCTCCTTGCTTAATATAATTACATTTTTCGTCAAATCAATTTCCAGAATAAGATCAAGTATTATCTGGTTTGAATCCTAATTACTCAACAAATCTGATTCCTTAAAAGGTAAACAATCCTTGTCGCATTTCATTAAATGGGATCATATTCCAGACAAAATCTATGAGAACCCATTTTTGTTTTACAAGTTCAATCCCATTCCATGTTGTTATCTACCAAATATTTATAAGTCATATTCTAAACCATTCTGCATTTTTGTAAAAGTAAAATGTATTAATATTTTAAATTATTACCAACACCGACACTTATTACAAAAGCATGCAATAACTTCATTGATTACTGAAAAAGATACACCTACACTTACCACTGAAAATCAGTCGGAAATCAATGGGATAAGATATTTTTTACATTATAATCTGTTTAAAAGAAATGCGACAAACAAAATGAAATAACAGAAGTTTTTAGACCATACCGAATCATGTGTATAGTAATACTTAAATTACACTCATTGTATGACAAATAATTCGGTAATGCTTTTTAAAAAAATTTAAAATCCCTCCAGATTTCATATAAAACCATAAAACCAGCCAGCCGGCCAGATATGCAACAATAGTGAATAAGACATAAGTCTGACGCTACTTCTTATCAGAGGTTGAATGCGTCCACAGACCATGCGGAACTGTTGCAAAGTGATGCAGCGTTCCACGCATTTCTAATGTTAGGTACCCATTGGGACCTCGATGGATTCAGGGACACATATAACCCGGGAACAAATCTCTGCCTGCGCATGCCCCCCCCCCGCGACCATCGTTGCCCATGTCAGATTTGAGCCAAAACATGCCAAACTTACTATCTGTAAGATATCGATTTTCAGCAGTCGAAAGTATCCGCCAATGAGTTGAAGTTTACATACCATCCATACGCTGTTTTCTCCTTAGAGGAACACTCCTCAGTCTAGCTGAAACTGAGTTTCAACCAAACTGCAAAATTAAGGATATTTACACTGCCGAGAACATCTTTGGTATTGGTTTTAAAATGTATATTAATTTTGATATACATTTTGTACTTGTATTAATTTTTTACGATAATTAAAATAAAAAATGCTATGTTAATGAATTATACATTACACTAAATTACATAAAACGTACCTATCTTTCCTGTTTGACATTATAACTTAAATGACTTCGTTAATGTTATAATAATGTAAAACAGAAAAGAAAGATAAGTTTGATGTAATTTAGTGTAATTTTATAAATTACTTCTTAAATTAACCTCGTGTTCATTAAAAATTGTTAATTTCAAGTGAATCATGTGTTTCAATAAAGCGGTTGTGAAAAATTTTTTAAAAAAAACTACATTATTGTGTTGTTATTAGTCACATAAGTCTTGTGTTATTTATATCAAGGATATTTTAGGACTCTTCGAGCTTAAATTTCTAGCTGCAATAATGTAATTGGGACTATCATAATTTTATTTCAAAACATTTTTGACACAATCAAGTTTATTTCAAATGTGTGCACAATCCTACATTAATACAAACAGTTTTGCTTCAGTCCGTCGTCATTGGTGTTTGTTGTTTTTTTTAATGGGGGGAGGGGGGTGGTATTCTTGTAATTTAAGGGTTCCTAAGTTCCAATAGAAGATATAACTTCTAGTCTAGATTATGGTGGCTTGAGATTTTTGCAAAATTCTCATTTATGACATTTATTCAGTTTACAGTCTACAGGATGTCTTTGTACCGAGCATCAGATGACAATACTAAAACACCCTGTCATAGAAAAAATATACATTTTGTTAGGAATTTTTAAAAAAATGGCATGTCAAATCAAACATTTTCAAAGAGCAAAAAATATTGCAATCTTTTAAATAAATAATAAATATTTCTCAAAACTGAAATTTCCTTCAGTTTAAATCTCACTTTTTTAACTTAAATCGAGTCTTTAAATTATTGTGATTATTAATATATTTCATTTATAATTAAATTCTTTATAATAAACAGGTTTAAAAGCATAGCATCACATTTGGACGAATGCAATGTTTAACTTACATCCAAAAATATTGCTTTCGAATTGATGAGCGTGACATCATTTATCGAAGGCAATGGTACGCCAGCTTTTGCGATACCTTAAATTAGATGAAGAAATTTAGTTTAGAAAACTATTGTCTGGCAACAATCTCAGAAGCTATTCTGGCGTAACATTTGTAATATTGAATTCAAGTTCAAACATTTCTTCAGTTGCAAATTCCTAAAAACATGTTATAAAATGGAGCTATCTTGTTTTGAAAATAAGGGGGACAGATTTAGTTGATCAAGGAGAAAATAAACCCGATATGGTAAAAATGTGATATATTAACAAAGACAAAACAATTAAATAGTCATAAATTGTATTAGTAATGAAAATTAAGCAATTTTAGTTTACCATTGATTTCTGGCATGACAATCATGTTGATTCCATCATTAACCAAAGTGTTAAGCTCAGATTGCTGAATAAAAGTTGACACAATAAAAAGTTAAATGGTTCCCTGTGAGTCATGAATTACAAAAAGTTTCGATATGAATTTTCGAGTTTTCGAACGATTGATAAAATGCATGATATAGTTTTTAACACACTCAAATAGGGTAAACTCACTAATTAAACAATTACCTGTGAAATAATTTATTTTTAATATTTAATTGACAGAATTAAATTAATTAAATTTAAAAACTAATGCAAACGGGACAACACTTACGTTGATTTCCCCGATGTTTGATTTAAGATCCTCAAACTTTATACTTATAAATTAAAAAAAACAAAAGATAATGTTACCAACAAATTTTAAATGTTTAAAAAATGTAAAAATTAAGAGCAATTTGAAAAATTGAATTTGTAACTCATTTTTCAGCAACTGGACAAATGTTTTTCATTGTTTATTAAAAAATAGAAAGCTGGCGACATTTTGAATTGAAAATAAATAAACGACAAAAGTTTTTCGAACATACATATTAAGAGTTAGAATATTACAAGACTTAAGGAGGTTTAAAACTATACAAGACTTAATGACAAATATCTTTATTATATAAATCGTTGATATCAAGTTACCTAAAATTTGTGATGCTTCCTATAATAACCTGGTTGGAAACACTTGCATTAGCAGACAAAGATAGTGCCTAGAATAAAAATATAAATGTAGAAATAAAAATTCAGAGCAGTATTTTTTTTAATGAAAATAGATTTACAAAACTCTTTTCATTGGAAATAAGTATTTCGCCAGGTATTCTTTAAAGTTATCCCCTTAATTAAAAATTTATAAAATCTTACCAGATTACTAGTGACGGCAGACACTGTACTACCATTTGGTATTTTCACTGACAGTTCACAAGTCCCTTTGATTGTTAAATTAATGCCATTTATGGAAATATGGACTTCGGGTGTAGTACTTGAAATGATCATTATGGTCACTTTTGAGTCGGGGTACGTTTGAGAGAGCTGATGTATTAATAAACAAGTTAAATAAATAAGAGAAATGAACTAGTAACATTTCATCCTCTTCTTCATATGAATAAAGCTTTGGTAGTTCATAAATACTGTTTCGAATATTTGGTAATGAGTGGTGGAAGTAGATGATCTCCACATTTTTTAAATGTTTGGTATAATAGTATTAAACTTCATTTTACATTTGATAATTTTTGTTTCTAATTCTTTAAAGTGTAATAAATGTCATTTCACCTCAAATCTATAATCCTAAATAAAATATATTTATATACTAATTTTTATCTTGACTCTTATCCCAAAGTATAAAGATGACACGCTATTAAACCCAGATACATTTTCCAATATTTAATTTTAAAAAAAGAAAGATTCTTGAAACGCGTGTGTTTCTGTAGACTTTTCATTTTAAACTGAAAAAGATATAAGAAATTGTAAACATTTTATATCTTACATATACCATTATCAAAGACGGTTGATAAATTTATCTATAAGCGAACTAAAGCTTAGAGCAGTTACTTTCTGCGGGGCCAAAAAAAAAGTCTAGGGAGAATTTGTCAAATACACTAAAAAATATTTTTTTATTGGCGCCACACTTATTTAGTTGAAATTCTTGAAAACTCTGTAAACCAGGGCTAATAATAACCCACTTTCCAGTCCATGACGGACTATGGGGCATGTGAAGTAGCATTCACAAGTTTCATTTAGCCACCACTAATGAGCAAGGCTAGCACAATGCCACAGGGCCTTGCCAGCATCGAGAATAGAATCCGTTACTCTCTTATGTCTCGGTTTGGCAGTCCAGTACGCTACCACTAGACCACCGTAGACCAGGGGTGGGCAAAAGTTTTCTACGGAGGGCCGCATTGAATATTGTAACGTCATAGGCGAACCGCATATATATGTTGTCTACTTCTATTTAATTCTTATTTAATTATTTTTTAATCAACTTCACAAGACCTAGGTTTTTTCAAGTCAAAGCACGCGCTCCATCGGTTGTTACACGTGATATCTTGATACCCAGTTCTTTCAACAAAGTTCTCAACAGCATTGAATAAATCCTGGCCTGTAGTTGTGTCTTTGAGTGGCTCAACACTAAGTAATTCTACAGTAAGCTCAAAACGAGCATTTATTCCACGTATAAATACCAACAATTGAGCTGCGTCCTGTAAATCGGTACTTTTGCCCAACGCAATGAGAGAGTACCACAAAAAGTCTTTGCTTGCATCTCGAAGCTTTTGCATCCAATTGTCACTAATTTTTCAACACGATTGACTTGAGTTCTCCTTAATTAATAAATGCTATCAAATTGTGTTTTCTGTTCTGGACACATGTTTTCTGCATCTAACAAGCATTTCTTGATGAATTCGCTGTCAGAAAAAGACTTGCTTCGATTTTCAATCTTATGGAACAGCACCAAACTGGCTTCATTTGCAGCATCTTGTATTAAATACTGTTTGGTGAAAACAGTTTGGTGCTTCTTTAAACTATGAACCAACTCCTGGCTTTCTCTCGTCGTTCAAATTGAACGTTAAATTGTGCCCGAAATCCAAATGTTTTATTTGGTGGTGTCTTTTTAGGTTGTACATAGTTCGCCCACCCTTGCTGTAGACCATAGAACAGTTTACGCTCAAATATTCACTGCTAAATAGACCTATCAGAATAGATAAATTAGGAATAGCAGTAAAAACTTGAAATATATTCTTGAACGAGTTGTGGCAGTCATAATTACTATGGCATAGCATGGTTAAACTTTCAGATGAGATTTTAAGATGACTCGACTACTAAGAAATTTGATCCCTGTCTAGCAAGTTATATACAAAAAATGTTTCACACGATAATTGCCATCATTTTAAAGAAAAATGAAAGGAAAAATGCCTGACGAAATTTTTTGTTGTTCTTTTAACATTGAGAGATTTTGAGATCCAAGCTGCTGACCTAAGGGCCTTCACATATGGGTGAATAAGTTGAAGTCACTTAATGAAGATTTGGAAAGACTTGAACGCCAGCAAGCAGAGTTGACTAGCCAACACAAGTGGGCAGAATGCAAAAGAAATCTAACAGACAAGTCGCATGGTAGAAATATTCATGATTCATTACAGTGTTATTTAAAAGACATTCAGACATAATTATTGTACGTTTTGTGTTGAAATTACTTAAAATGCTCACATTTACTTGAAGTTGTAGTATTAAACATAACGTATGTCTCTCACAAAATTACTTTTTAAAGTAATCACGGTCGGATGTTATGGTGTGATAATGACTGGCCCTATCCAGCCAGCGTCTCCTTAAATGCGCACATGATAGTTAATGTAGTGTGCGCACCAACTATTGTGCGACACACCAAGACGCACAATGAGAAAAAGGATATATAGGGAGAGAGATGACTGTTAGGAGCCGAATATGGAGTGAAACGTTCAGCGCTGTATTTTTGTCCAGAATTTCACTGAAGAGTTGGTCTGAGAGATTGGAGAGTGAACGTGACATGGAGAGGACCGATGTAAAGAAGGTGTATCGTGTTTGCTAATTAAATAAACTGTTAGATTCTTTACATTCGTTACTTGAAGTTATTGTTAAACAAGAGATGTACCCGCACTTTTGCAGTGGAAGTGTTCTGACTTTAACGTTAAATCACGCAGTGTGGTTTATATCTGTGGCCAAGGGTGGACCTCGATCCCCCTAGACAACGAATCCGTCACAGTGGGGGCTCGTCCAACTTATAGAGCCATTTAATTGAAGTCAGCAAACGTTGACACTAATGTTTCATCTTAATTTGGATGCTGAGTTTGCTGTATCGGAGGTAGCTGTCAGAAGTGGCTATGTCGGAGTTAGCTGTTAGAAGTGGATGTGTCGGAGGTAGCTGTCAGAAGAGGCTGTGTTGTAGGTAGCTGTCAGAAGTGGCTGTGTCGGAGGTAACTGTCAGAAGTGGCTGTGTTGGAGGTAGCTGTCAGAAGTGGCTGTGTCGGAGGTAGCTGTTAGAAGTTGCTGTGTCGGAGGTAGCTGTCAGAAGTGGCTGTGTCGGAGGTAGCTGTTAGAAGTGGCTGTGTCGTAGGTAGCTGTCAGAAGTGGCTGTTTCGGAGGTAGCCGTTAGAAGTGGCTGTGTCGCGGGTAGCTGTACCTGAAGTAGCTGAGTCTGTGTGACTTTCAATGATGCAGATAACAGGATTAACGTGACTTTTGAATACCGGAGATGATGTCGTGACGTGGGATGCTGACACTGGATTGTTGATGCAGGCAAATTGACGATTGACACTGAATTGTTGTTTTCAGATTATTTTTTGACAATGAAGTGTTGTGTTTTCAAAAGTACTGTGGATATGTATTGGTAGATGAGGACACTTAAGTTAAGAGGTAAATTACATATATAATTATTTTTTGTGTGAATAATTTTTTATATTGTTGTTGTTTTGAAGCACTATATTATAGATTTTTTTTAAAAAGGCTAGTACGATATTTTGAAATGGGGTTGCCAAATTTGGAGGAAATTAGACAAAGGGCCCTTGAGCTAGGACTCGAAGGGGAAGAAGCAAAGAAATGGATTATAGGGGAACACAGGTTAGCACGAGAAGAGGAACGGAAAAGAAGGAGGGGGGAGGAAGAAGAGGAACGGGAAAGGAGGAGGAGGGAGGAAAATGAAGAAAGGGATATCCGGGCTT
The DNA here is from genome assembly GCA_944989445.1 of Ampullaceana balthica. NCBI lineage: Eukaryota > Metazoa > Mollusca > Gastropoda > Lymnaeidae > Ampullaceana > Ampullaceana balthica. The sequence goes on along the minus strand of CALYLW010000305.1, from coordinate 4,604 downwards.
TGAATCGGGAGGAGGAGAAAAGAAGGTTAGAAATTAAGAGAAATATAGAATTAAAAATAGCGTAAGCGTTAAGTAGAGGAAATAACAAGGCAAACAATGAAGACCCAAATAGTAACGCTCTGACCACTCAGACCATTACTGGTCCAAAAAGCTATAAATTGAGATGCAAATACGATGAACCGAAGTGGAAATGTCAAAAAGAGTTCACCAAAGTTCAGCATAAAGAGTTTTCCAAAAGAGCTGCTAAGCCCATTACGGGAAATATTGCTGGTGAGACTGAAGACGCTGACAAAAATAAAGGAAGTAGAAACATAAGGAAAGAGTTAGCAATTAAGAAAAAGGTTCAGCAATCTGGCAAAAGGGGAGAATCTGAAAAGAGGGTTAAAGAATTTGACAAGAAAATTATAAAATCCAAAATGAAGTTTAAAGAAACTGAAAAGAAAGTTGTAGAACCGGAAAAGAATTATGCCGAAGAAGCTAGAGATGAAGTTTGGATGGATTCGGTAGAAAAAGAGGTCGACAAGGAAAAGATTCCTGGGCCAGAGAAGAAAGAAGATCAGTCAGTTATAGTCGCCTTAATATCAGGGACAAAAGTTGAAATTAAGACAGAAGGTACCGGAGAGGAAGAAGAAGAGAAAGTCACACGAGGGGAATACAATGAATCAAAAGATAGAATAACTGATTGTGCTGGTGATACTTTAGAAAGGAATACACATAGGGAAGAAAAGAAGATAAATCAGTTTCAATTAACTGATGAAGTGACTGTTAATGAATGTGATGATGAATTATATGGAATAGCAAGCTTATACTGCGAAGATCCGTATGTCACGAAAGATGTGTATAAGGTGGTGGAACCAGTCAGTAGCATAATGTATAAAAAGGAAAATATGATCCTTGGAGGGAACAAAGACAAACGTAATACAGTTATGGAGAATTGTCCTAAGACCAGAAAACAAAATAATCAAGGTAGAAGAGAGCCAATAGTAGAAGCTAAAAGGAAAATCAGAGAATCTATAAAGAAATTTGAAGAATCTGAACAAACAGAAAAGGAAATTAGATTCCTTAAAGACCGGGCTGCCGAACATAAAAAAGTAATAGACGATTTAAACCACGGCATGGAAGAAAGTAATAAACTCGTTAGTGAGTTAAGAAATAAACTGTCAGTTAAAGAGAAGGAACTAAATGAACACAAAGAGACATTAAGCAATCTAGAGCCAAAATTGTGCAATGTTGAAACGAGACTAACGGATCTGGAAAAAGAGGGCATAAAACACAAATTAGAAATAGAGGAAACTGAAGTTGAGTCAATGAACTTAAAAATGAAAATTGCCGAAATGGACAAAATTTTAGTTCAAAATGGTAAAGAAAAATCTTGTTTGTTCAAAATAATTGAGAATAAAAATGAAAAACTGGCAGAGATTGAAGCAAACATAAGAATTGCAAACAACAAGACAACAGAACTGAATAAGACGGTGGCTGATAAAGATGAACTATTGGAGAAAGTACAGAGGGAGCTAAATGAAAAAGAAATAGAAAACACAGATATTAAAGAAAGACTGACGCATAAAGAAGATGAAAACAATGAGTTAACCCTAGAACTAGCACTTAAAGAAGAAGACATTACTGAAATGTGGAGAATTGTTACAGAAAAAGAAGAAACACATTATGATCTAAGCCTGAAGTTAATGAAAAAAAATTCTGAAATTGTGAACTTACAAGAATTACTGAGAGAGAAGGGGGAAAATATACTTGAAAGTCTCCTAGTTGAAAAGGGAAATATTATTGACCCAGATATGCAAGATGAGGTGAAGGCCACAGAAGATCAGTTAGTTGCGGTAGCCCCATTAGGATCAGAAAGAAAGATGAATCAAATTGAGAGTTATACAGATGAAATTGAAGTTAAGGATGTGACTAGGGACACGGAAGTGGAGGAATTTACACTGGAACAAAATAATGAAGATGATGGGAAAATTGAGTGTGCTACTGAGTCAATAGAAGATAGCACGCCTAATGATGGAAAAAAGAAAATTAAGGGGCAAATGAAAGAAATGACTTCTGAGAAAGTAGAAGAAAAACAAAATGAAAACCGCTGCAAGAGGGTCGGTGAAAAATTAACTGCATGCCCAACAATGCATTGTTGTAATTTGAGAGGGTGTTCTGCTAACCGGGAAACACACATCACAACAAACGGTGCTCGTGACCAAGCCGGCGAGAGAGACAGTGACAAAGAAACTGTTGAGACAGGACTGCCAAGGAATAAGCAGACCAAGACCGACAAAGACTCAAAGGATATGGACCAAATATGGGTTAGGATTTGGTCGAGTTACGGAGGCCGAAAGACAATTAAAAGCTTTGCTTGTTCATGGGGTCTAATAATTTGGATAATAATTGGGATCCTCGAGAAAACATTGATTCGCGTGGGTGAAGATGGCCGGTTTGTTGAGTTAGTAATGGAGACAAAGTGGAACTTGATAGATCAAGAAGTAGATTTTAAAGGTAATGACAGGGATGATCGGGGAGACTTTAGAGGCGGAAGTAGAGCTGACCGGGTAAGTCGTACAGGTAGTGACAGGGATGATCGGGGAGACTTTAGAGGCGGAAGTAGAGCTGACCGGGTAAGTCGTACAGGTAGTGACAGGAATGACCGGGGGAAATTCAGAGGCGGAGGTAGAGTTGACCGGATAAGCAGTAGAGGTGGTGACAGGGATGACCGGGGAAATTTCAGAGGCGGAGGCATAGTTGACCGGGTATGTCATAGAGGTGGTGACCGGGAGATGATAGAGGTGGAAATGGTCAAAATAACTAATATTTGATCCCGTGAGAATGACAAATAGTGGGCGTTAGCAAAGCTTGGGGGTAACCACAGGTACCAACTTTGTAATGCTAATAAGGGTTGTTTTTGTTTATGATGGGTGACAAAAAAACAAAACAACAACAACATACCACCAGCAAAACAATGGTTATGATTTTTGTGGTTTGAAATTTTTTTCCTTTGCTGGGTATTTGATTGATGTAAATAAATAGGAAAGGAGCATTGTATCTTCTATGATGATGATGATGTTTTTTTAATACCTATGATGAGTAATGATAATGTACTATTGGTGGTTAGAATTTGAGGTCCGGGTGACGTCGTGACATTATAAAAATATGGATTGATGAGGTGTTTCTTATGTGCACCACAATTTTTATTGATTATATAACCACTTTTGCCCATGGAGACCTCAGGCCAAATTTGTTTAGTATTAGGATATGTATTTACGATGATATGTTCTGATGATGATAGGATTCCTGATTATGATGATTATGATGAAAAATGTCATGTATGAGGATTATGTTTGTGATCATTAGAAGGTTGATTATGATTCACGTTTTATGATTATTAGGATAATTTGAGAATTTTGTTGATGATTAATATGTTTATGATTATGATGACGCGCAGAATTTTGTAACAAAGTATGAGGTGGTTATAACAGGTCCCACTATGGGGACAGCAAAGATTCATAGATTATCAATGACTGCTTCATACCAGGTCCCACGCACTATGGTGACCTCTAAAGATAAATAGGATAGTAATTATTAAATGAGAAGAAAAAGGTACTCCGTAAAAGGTACAATGATAAGTACAAGTACTGAAAGCGCTATTTTTTTTTGTTGGTTGTCCGTTTCAGATGTATATAGTGGTCAATTAGAAAGGTGATTGATATTGCATATTGATAATAACATGCATATTGGGGCTTAAAATTTGAAACTGTTTTCCTTTTGCATTGAGGATATGTTGATGATGAATTATGGGTAGTAATAAGCTTTGTTGTCCTCTAAAATGAGGTAGTGTATTCTTGAAGTCGTACACACAGTACGAAAAACCGTTGGTTTTCTCATTGTAGATAGACTGATTTGTTATTATGCATTTGTGTGATGTACCAGTACATGTGGTTTAATGTTTTCCGGTTGTACCCTTGATATTATATTCAAGCTGTTTTCGGAGTGTACCATCTTTTTAGTGAAGTATTATATAGTGGACATTTCACATGTAATTGTAACTGTTTTACAATGACTAGATATTGTTGATATGCGTGTGTGTAAGGCTGGGTATATGCTATATTTAGATTAGATCACACCAGAACATCCACACCGTATAGAGCATATAAACTCGCGACATTATTGCTAAGGTCGCTCGTGAGGAGGGGGGTGTCACGGTCGGATGTTATGGTGTGATAATGACTGTATTAAATGCGCACATAATAGTTAATGTAGTGTGCGCACCAATTATTGTGCGTCACACCAAGACGCACAATGAGTAAAAGGATATGGTGAGAGAGAGCTGTTAGGAGCCGAATATGGAGGGAGTGAATTAGCGTGTGATGGATGTTCGGAATGTTATATTCACCAATCTTTTAAATCTCTCGACCCTTTGAGAGTATCTTATCTTATCTTATAATATGATTAAACTTGTTACACGGAAACCAAGTGTGTTGGTAACTAATTATAAATAATTACAGGTACTTTGGTGTTTACAAATAACCAGCCGAGACTCTGTCGGGGTTGCCGACGCTGGTTACTATCTGTGGCCAAGGGTGGACCTCGATCCCCCTAGATAACGAATC